>PVIC010021204.1:0-28813 GCA_004025085.1 Thryonomys swinderianus
GGGATTGAACTCAGGACCTTGCACTTGCGAGGCTGGCACCGGAACCACTGAGCTAAATCTTCAGCCCTATATGATGAATTTTTGTGTTTCCTGAGGGTCATGTATTTTATTTCTATTCTGTACACATCACCCCTTTTAAACATGCTCACTTTGAAAACTCTAAAATTAACCAATATTTCTCTCTCTTTTTTACAGAAAAAAGCTTTAATTGAAAAGTTAGAGCCAAGATGGGAACAGATCTAGCTCAGGTAGCTGAAGGGGTACACTCTGATACAGGGGTTCAGATGGGCCACCTGGAAAAGCAGGAGACCAGTTTCCAAGGAGTAGCTGGTGGGTGGAGCCTGGTAGATCTTCATCTCAGTCCTGGCACCATAGTTCTGCAGTCCTCAAGGCTGAGGGATGGTTTCCCTCCTGGGAAGGGTTGTCTCTATAGTGGTCTTTGTTATGTGGGGCTCGGCACTTCCTGTGAACCCTGCCCACTTTTGATCCAGCAGTGTAGCTTCCAGTATATTCCCCAGACTGGTACTTTTCAAACTGTGGTGAAGGACTGGTTTTGTTTTTGCTTTAGTTTCAAATCCATGATATATGGGGAAGTGATGTAACACCTAAACCTGTTAGTTGTCCAAAATGTGAGATCATGTTCTCTAAAATCAGTGAATTCTAGGAACAATAGAGGGTAAGAGTGGGAAAAATTTATTGAAGGAAAGTTTCTAAGAGAAACAGAAGGGGGACCAGAAAGTGGGATGCCCCTAACCAGTATTTCTTCTCCCTATACAATACAAAGACCCTCCATCCTCCCTTACTCATCTTGTAATGATCTTTTGTCTGCCATCTCAGTTCCACTCCATTTCTATGCCTTCTAAATGAGTCACCATGACTTTTTCTTGCTACTCTTTGTTTTGTTTTTTCAAGACAGGGTCTCGCTTTGTAGTTCAGGCTGGCTCTGAGCTCACTATGTAGCCTAGGCAAGCTTCGAACTCAGCAATCCTCCTGTCTCTGCCTCCCGAGTGCTGGGATTACAGGCGTGAGCCACCACGCCCGGCTCTTGCTACTCTTATTATTGTTATACAGCCAGTGATCTTTGCACTTAGCCTCCCATTTACTGATCCCTTCCACTCTGATTTCCCTACATTCATAAGCCTGCCCTCTCGATTTCCTTTACTTCTCTCTTGAATATTTCCTTTCATGGTCTCAGAGACCACTTTGTTAGTCACAGCTCCTCTGAATGTGCTCTTGTCTGGCCCTGACCCCTCACTCCTTATAGATCAGAATGACACAAATCTGGCCCCACAGCGTGTTATCCCACTGTCTTCCACCCCATATTGCTGCTGCAGAGTCTGCTGTTGGATCTCATGGTTGCTCTTTTGTGTGGTCCGTCTGTTCTCACCTGCTGTGATCAGAGGTTTCATTTGTCTTTCATTCTAAATGTTCACTACCATATGCTGTTTTTTGCCTTAGGTACAGTTTGAGTGTGATATGGAGGAAGTGCAACCTTTAAGAGATGGTCTTGGTTACCTCTCTCACTGCTGAGATAAAATACCCAACATCTAAAGTTAAAGGGGGAAAGGTTTATTTAACTCACAGTTTGTAGAGGTTTTGGTCCATAAGTCAGCTGGCTCCAAGGCAGGGTGGCATGGCAAAGGGGCATCGCAAAGGAGAAATAGTCTGTGGCAGGCTAGACAGGAGAAAGCAGCAGCAGCCTGCCTTATTTCTGTTCCTTTATATTCCATCCAGGCTGTAAACCTACCGATTGGGGCCACCTACACCCAAGACACAGCTTCCATTATCCATACCCTTAATAATACCAGCATCATATCCTTGATCCATATTCACACACCCTCTTTTGACCACCTTTGAAATTCCCTACCTATGATCTTTATCATAATTCCTTCCATTTTCTTTTTGTAATTGATTTTATTGGTACACTTCAAATAAGCATTATGATCACATTCAACATTGAGAATTTATACCAGTACATGACATGACTTAATTCTCATTTTTCCCATTCCTCTGTCTCCCACAACCCTGTACCCCTTGTACACATAAGCTTTCTTTCCTTTTTTAACCATCAAATTTTTTCTTTCCCTTCTTTACTTACTCCTAAACCCTTTTCTCTTTGCATATTTTCTTACTATCTCACTATACCTATCATACATTTTAGAACTCATTTACACCTTCAATTTCTCATACCAGAGAGATGATATGGTATTTACACATCTCTGTCCCATTTATTTCACTGATGAGTATGTTCTCAAGGTACATCCACTTGAGTATGAAGGACTCAAATTTATCAATCTTTATAGCACAGTAATACTCTATTTTATTTTTAAAACCACATCTTCTTTATCTAGGCTCCAGTTGATGGGCATTTGAGCTGTTTCCAAGATTTAGCCATCACAAATTGAGCTGCTAGCAACATGAGTGCATATATGTTGTTGCTGTGATATGAGTCTTTTAATTCTTTCATGTATATCCTTATCAGGGAATAGCAGGGTCAAATGGGATTTCTAACCCTAGTTTTTTGATGGATCTACACAATGATCTCCACAGTGGTTGCACCAGTCTACATTCCCACCAACAGTGGAGAAGTGTTCCTTTCTTCCCTCAGGCACACCAGCATTGTTGTTGGTTGATTTCTTGACAGCAGCCATTCTTTTTGGAGTAAGATAGAATCTCAGTGTTGTTTTCATCTGCATCTCTTGAATGACCAGCAATGTTGAACATTTCTTCATATGCTTTTTGGCTGCTTTTCTTCCTCTGAAAAGTTCTTGTTTATTTCAGATGCCCCTTTTTTAATTGGGGTTTATTTATTTATTTATTTATTTATTTATTTATTTATTTATATTTATTTTGAGACAGGGTTTTACTTTGTAGTTGAGGCTGGCCCTGAGCTCACTATGTAGCCCAGGAAAGCCTCAAACTCAGCAATCCTCCTCCCTATGTCTCCCAAGTGCTGGGATTACAGGCGTTAGCCACCATGCCCAGCATTGAGGTATGTGATATTGATTGCTAGTGGGTGTGAGTCGTCATACCCAGTATTGTTCTATATGGTTACCAGGAATCAAACCAGAGACCTTGTGCTTGCTAGGCAGGTGCCAGAACCACTGAGCTAAATCTCCAGCCTTGAATTGGGTCTTTAAATTTGGGGGAACTGTTTTTTTAAGCTCATTATATACTCTAGATAGTAGCCCTTTGTCTGAGAAACAACTGGTAAAAATTCTTTCCCATATTGTCAGTTGTTTTTTTTTTTTTCTCTGCTGGTGGTTTCTCTTGTTGTGCAGAAGCATTTTAATAAGATGACATCCCAGTTGTTAATTCCTTCTGCTAGTTCCTGTACTGCTGAGTTTGATTCATAAATTCTTTCCCTAAGCCAATGACTCAAAGAGTTCTATCTAACCTTTTTTCCAGCAGGTTTAGTGTTTCTGTTTTAATATTTAGCTCTCTAACCCACTTTGACTTTAGTTTAGTGCATGTCCTTTCTATTTCCTCACACTAAAATTTTGAGGCAGATTAGGGCACAGGAGGCTGGCTGGAAGACAAGATGTAATGTGAACTAAAACAGAGACTGAACAACAGAATGTGTCCTCTCAGTCACAACCAGGATGTGTGAACAGAACAACTACCAATGGACCAGACAGTGCAGGGTATAAAAGATGGCAGCAACGCAGACAAATCAGGTAGGTGGCATGCAGGGGAGCTTGCAGGGAAACTGGGCAACAAGGCAGTCCCATGCCACTGACTGGCATCCAGGGCTGCAGCCCACCAGCTGACACCCAGACCATGCCAGAGGTGCACAGAGACAGATCAGAGCAACCAGTGTACAGGGAAGCTCGAGGGGAACCTAGGCAATAAAGGAGTTCTGTGCCATTAACTGGTGCCCAAGCCTGTGGCCTTCCTGCTTCCCCTTAGACCAAACCAGAGGTCAGTGAAGACAGACTGGGTAAGTAAGACATGGTGGAAGTAGCACAGTGAGTCAGAAAAAAGGGAGCCGAATACCACTGACAACTCTTCTATGACAAGGTTGAGACCAGAAGGCCTTAGAATCTCCATTTCTTTCTGGGCCAAACTAAATATAACTGTTGTATAGAGAAGAACCTCCAAAGACACCACCCCCTTCTCTGTGAACACTGAATGAGTACAGCTCCGGTACTGGAACCTATACAGAGGCCTTCAGTTAGTTCCTCCACCCAGTCCTCCACATAGAAGAAAATATTCACTAGAAGAGTGAGGGAATCCTCTTGACTACAGCCATTGGTGGGTTGGTGGAGTCAGATCCACCACAAGAGCCTGGACTCTTGCAGAGTTCAAACCTGTAGGGGCTCATTAAGCTTGACTCAGGCATTCTACTCAGAAACTAGATAAGGGATGATGGAGGTCTCCGTTTGACTAATGTTCCTAGCTTTGTATTTTGTTGTTGCTGGTTCTGATGCTGTTATTACTCTTTTTCTTTCTTTGCTCTGACATAACTATCTTTTTTCATTTTTCTACTTTGCTGGTACTGAATCTGTCCAAGTTTCTGGTTTTCTGTCCTCTTAACTAGAAAAGTGAAAATAGTTTCTGGTTTGCTTCCTACTACTACTAGGTCCCCCTGTTCTCCTCTTGTTCCCTCACCCTTTCCTGTTTTGTAGTCAGAATCAGTTCCCAGAAGTAAAAGACTTTCAGTATGCCTTACTTCCTCTTCTTTATTATTATAAGAAGGTGTACAAAGTCTCAGTGATCCTGTGGTTCTCAGTTGGTACTATCTTATATATGTCCCTTTAGCCTCTGTTATCCTCTGGCATCTATAAGATTCTCGAGGTCTATGTGATCTATATAAATCTGCTAACCCTATTTCTAATTTTTCATTCTCCTTCTATCTTCCTACCTCCCCAACTCCCCAGTGACCTTTTATTCCCAAAGGGTTTAAGGGCCTGTATGTTGTAAACACATTTCTAAATTTTGGCATATGGTCATAGAGGTAACTCATGAGTTCAAAATTTTCAAAATAGAAATTACCAAAGCTTTTCATTTCCTTTGCTGGGTTTGATACTCTTGATGATACTGATTGTATTATGGCAGCAAAGATAATGAAATTGTTCTGTTCAAATACTCCCATGATGTGCCAGAACTGAGAACTCTCAAGGGTCATTACAGATTCAAGAAGGAGAACCCAGGAAGGAGCCATCTCCAAAAGGTCCTAAATATTAGGAGAAAGAAACTTACAACAAACATTTCCCAGACACTAGGCAAGGAATTAAACAAACAACATTAGCAACAGCAAAGGAAGAGAAATGAGAAAAATTCAAAAATCCAGCCACAAATATCACCACCAAGGGGGAATTCAGGAAAAAGGGAAATAAAGCAAACTGAAACCCAAACACCAGGACTCACTGAGATGGTAACAAAAGCAGATCTAGTAAAATGGAAATCAGAACTAATCTCTGAGATGAAAACAGAGATACTGTCCACAGTGAAAGATATGATTAAAGATGAGGTCAGTGGCATGATAGAATCTGAGATAGCAAAAACAATGGAACCTTTTAATAAGCTTCAAGCAAAGTTCCTGGTGATGAAAAACAAGAATGGAAGTTTGCAAAACAGGATGAATGAAGCTGAGGACCGAATTTCAGACCTAGAAGACTGGATCTCAGCCAATGAACAGGAAAGAGATAATTTATGGAAAATGGCAAGGGACCGTGAGAAGTCAATCCAACAGCTCCTAGACGACTCAAAGAAGAATAGCATAAGACTGACTGGAGTCACTGAGGAAGCAGGAGATAGTGCAAAAGACATTTAAGAAACTTCACAAATATAATGACAGAAAACTTCACAGGAAAAGGAAAAAAATTGGACATGCAGAGAATGAGGCATATAAGACTCCAAAAGGCTGTGACACAAAAATATCTACACCTAGGCATGTAATTATCAAGGTTCCAGATACACAACAAAAGAATGAAATACTGAAAGCAGTTAGAGAAAGGGGGAAAAATCACATACAAAGGGAAGCCCAACTGGATAAAAACAGACTTTTCAGCACAAACACTCAATGCAAGGAGAGCCTAGAGTGAAATGTTTCAAGTATTGCAGGTGAACAACCTCCAGGGCTGGGGATTTAGCTCAAGTGGCACCACTCCAACCTTGGATGCACAGGGGCCCAAGTTCGATCCCTGGTACTGAAAAAAAAAAAAAAACCTCCACCTAGATTGATATAATTGATGTATCCTGCAAAACTGTCATTCAGAATTGACAGGGAAATAAGATACTTCTATGACAAAGAACACATGAAAAACTTCACAAATACAAAACTTTCACCCCAAAACATTCTAAAGAATATCTTGGGAAAAAAAAAAAACAAAGAAAATTACAAACACATGAGACCCAACAGAGTGAACCTACTGGGCCAAACAGGAAACTGAGTGGAAAAGGGCAAAAGTAAAGAATAAAAAAGAAAAGAACAGGAAAACATGGCCGCTGTAAGTCTGTCCTTATCAGTGATAACCATTAATGTCAATGAACTCAGTGCACCAATTAAAACACAGACTAGCAGAATGGATCAAGAAGCAAGATCCTACAATCTGCTGTGTACAGGAAACACACCTAATTCAGAAAGAAACCCATAGACTGAAAATAAAGGGATGGAAAACAACTCTCCATGTGACAGGAAACTGCAAAAAAGCAGGAGTGGCTATCCTATTTGCAGACAAAATAGATTTCAAACCAAAACTGATTAAGAGAGACAAAGAAAGTCTCTGTGTACTCCTACAAGGAACAATACAGAAGAAACAAATAACAGTCGTAAATATTTATACACCAAACTCTAATGCACCCAACTATATAAAACAAATATTAATGGATATGAAAAGCCTGATAACCACTAATACAATAGTTGTAGGGAACTTCACTACCCCGCTGTCACAAATAGACAGATCAGTTGGACAAAAAATGAGGAAATACTAGAGCTAAACCAAACTTTTGAACAAATGGACTTAATAGATGCCTACAGAGTGTTTCACCCACAAAGTCAGAATATATGTTCTTCTCAGCTGCTCAAGGGTCATTCTCCAAAATAGATCACATCTTAATTCATAGAACAGATTTAAGTAAATAGAAGGAATTGAAGTTATCTCCAGCATATTATCAGAACATATTGCCTTGAAATTGGAGCTGAATGGCAAAAGAAATTCCAAGACCCTCACAAACACATGGAAATTGAGCATCATTCTATTGATCAACCAATGGGCCACAGAAGAAATTAGACAGTTTTTATAATTAAATGATAACCCCAGTACAACATACAGGAATTTATGGAACACAATGAAAGCAGTTCTATGGGGGAAATTCATAGCAGTGAACACCTACACCTGGAAAATAAAGCAAGCTCAAATAAATAATCTAATGCTGAACCTCAAGCTACTAGAAAAAGACAAAGAAGACAAACCCAAAGCTCATACTAGGGAGGAAATTAAAAGGATCAGAGTAGAAATTAATGCAATGGAAACAAAGAGAACAATACAAAAAAATCAATGAATTGAAGAATTGGGTCTTTGAAAGGATACTCAAAATTGACAGACCCTTACCCAATCTTATCAAACAAAGGAAGAAAAAGGCTCAAATCCATTCTTTCAGGAATGCAAATTGTAAAATCACCACAGACCCAGTGAAAACCCAAAGTGTAATAACACCTATTTTGAATTTTTTTTTTTTTGAGACAGGGTCTCGCTTTGTAGTTCAGGCTGGCCCTGAGCTCACTATGTAGCCCAGGCAAGCCTCGAACTCAGAAATCCTCCCATCTCTGCCTCCCAAGTGCTGGGATTATAGGTGTGAGCCATCATGCCCGGCTATTTTGAAAATTTTTACTCCAAAAAGATGGAAAATGTAGAACAAATGGATAGGTTCCTAGACACATATAAACTTCCAAAGTTGAGTGAAGAGGATATAAAAATGTTAAACAACCCAATATCAATCTGTGAAATTGAAAATGTAATAAAAATTTTACTGACAAAAGCCCTGGTCCTGATGACTTTACTGCTGAATTCTACAAAGCTTTTATAAAAGAGTTAGTGCCAATACTTCTCAAACTCTTTCATGAAATCAAAAGAGAAGCCATACTCCCAAATTCATTCCTTGCAGCAACCATTACCTTAATTCCAAAAGAAGAGAAAGACCCAACCAAAAAAGAGAACTACAGGGCAATCTCCCTAATGAACATTGATGAACAAATTCTCACTAAAATACTCCCAGAGAGAATACAGAGAATTATCAAGAAAATCATACACCCTGATCAAATTGGATTCATCCCATGGATGCAAAGGATGGTTCAACATATGTAAATCAATCAATGTAATACACTATATTAACAGACTTAAGGACAAAAACCATATGATCATCTCAATAGATGCAGAAAAAGCATTTGACAAAATCCAACACCCATTTATGATCAAAACCCTAAGAAAACTGGAATAGATGGACTTTATCTCAAACTAATAAAAGCTATTTATGAGAAATCAAAAGCCAGCATCATACCAAATAATCAAAAGCTGAAACCTTGGGCCAGAGATTTAGCTCAGTGGTTCTAACACCTGCCTCACAAGCGCAAGGCCCTGAGTTTGATCCTGGTAACCATATACAATGCTGGGCGTGGTGACTCATGCCCACTAGCCATCAATACCACATACCACAGTGCCAGGCATGGTGGCTCATGCCTGTAATCCCAGCACTCGGGAGGCAGAGGCAGGAGGATTGCTGACTTTGAGGCTTGCCTGGCCTACATAGTGAGCTCAGGACCAGCCTGAACTACAAAGCGAGACCCTGTCTCAAAATAAAAAAAAAAATTGAAACCTTTACATTAAGATCAGGACTAAGACAAGGATGTCTGCTGTCACCACTCTTGTTCAGCATTGTGCTGGAAACAGCCACAGCAATTAGGCAAAACAAAGAAATAAAAGGAAAACTGGTAAGGAAGAAATTAAACTGTCATTATTCACTGATAACCTGATTCTCTGTATCGAGGAGCCTAAAAACCCCACCAAAAAACTGCTAGACTTAATTACCAAATTTAGTAGTGTAGCTGGATACAAGATCATTGCTCAAAAATCAACAGCCTTTATATACACAAACAACAGACTCACAGAAACAGAGATTGGGGAGTCAATCCCTTTCACAATAGCATCCAAAAAAATGAAATATCTAGGAATCAATCTGACAAAGGCGGTGAAAGACCTCTACTCTGAAAAATACAGGACTCTGCTTTTTTTGGGGGGTACTGGGGATCGAACTCTGGCCCCTGTGCATCCAAGGTTGGCATGGTACCACTTGAGCTAAATCCCCAGTCCCCCAGGACTCTGAAAAAGGAGATAGAAGAAGATATCAAAAAATGGGAAGACATCCCTTGTTCCTGGGTAGGAAGAACCAACATCATCAAAGTGGCTATACTCCCACCACTACTATACAGATTTGATGCAATTCCAATTGAAATCCCAACACCATACTTTACAGAGCTAAAGAAAATAATCCAAAAATTCATCTGGAACCACAAGGGGCCTAGAATAGCAAAAACAATTCTAAGCAACATGGACATGGTTGGGGATATTATGATCCCCAACTTGAAACTTTACTATAAAGCCACTGTGATAAAAACTGCATGGCACTGGCAAACTAACAGACCCAGTGGAATAGATTAGAAGACCCAGAAACAATACCCGGATACACTAAGCCACCATATCTTTAACAAAGGGGTCAAACATCCTCAACAGAGGAAAGACAGCATCTTTAACAAATGATGCTGGAAAAACTGGGCTTTAACCTGCCCAAAACTAAAGATAGACCTATCTCTTTCAACGTGTACTAAACTAAAATCACAATGGATTAGAAACTTAAGTATTAAAACAGAAACTTGAAACCTATTGGAAAACAGGTTAGGTAAAACTCTTGGAGACACTGGCTTAGGCAGAGACTTTATGAACAAAACATCTATAGCATGAGAACTAGCTGGAAGAATCAATAAATGGGATCTCATCCTATTAAAAACCTGCACAGGGCCAGAGAGTTAGCTCAGTGGTTCTGGCGCCTGCCTTGCAAGCACAAGGTCCTGAGTTTGAACCCCGGTAACCACATACAATGCTGGGCGTGGTGACTCATTCCCAACAACAATCAACCAGCAATCAGCACCACATACCACAGTGCCAGGCGTGGTGGCTCACGCCTGTAATCCCAGCACTCGGGAGGCAGAGACGGGAGGATTGCTGAGTTTGAGGCTTGCCTGGACTACATAGTGAGCTCAGGGCCAGCCTGAACTACAAAGTGAGACCCTGTCTCAAAAAAAAAACAAAAAAACAAAAAAAACCTTTTGCACAGCAAAAGAAACCACTGGCACTGCTAAAAGACAACCAACAACATGGGAAAAAAAAATCTTTACTAGCTGTTTGTCAAACAAAGGGCTAATCTCTATAATATACAAAGAACATTAAAAAATCAGTTCCCGGGCCAGAGATTTAGCTCAGTGGTTCTGGAGGCTGCCTCACAAGTGGAAGGTCCTGAGTTCTATCCCAGTGACCACATACAATGCTGGGCGTGGTGACTCGTGCCCACCAGCAATCAATACCACATACCACAGTGCCGGGCGTGGTGGCTCATGCCTGTAATCCCAGCACTTGGGAGGCAGAGACAGGAGGACTTCTGAGTTCGAGGCTTGCCTGGGCTACATAGTGAGCTCAGGGCCAGCCTGAACTACAAAGTGAAACCCTGTCTCAAAAAAGAAAAAGAAAAAAAGAAAGCATATGTATATGGGGTTGGGGGGTATAGAGCAGGTATAGATATGGGCCATCCTGCATGTAGGATGTATCTCTTCTTGTCTTATTTTCTTCACTCTTTCCTTTTCTTCTTTTACTTTAAATAAAAGTTGTATTTTCCTATCCATCCATGTCCCAGCCAATTCTTCAGGTGAAGCAAAAAGAGCCCAGAATTACCAGGTACCCTACTACATAGCGATAGTCCTGGTGTAAGTTCCACTCTTTCTTTCTGTTCTTCCACTTAACTCTTATAGAGTTTATTCTTTCTTTTGTCTGTCACTCTCTGTCTCCCTAGCATCCTCCCTTACAAAGTCCTTCTGCAAATGTAGTTGATCTACTATTTATCTAGTCAGTGAAGTAGTGAGGCCTGCACAGTGGTTTTTAATTCCAGAAGTCCTTTAAACTTGTTTTGGTTTTTACCTTTCCTAGTATTTTTTTCCAACAGCATCTCATTTGCAGATGATTTCAGTATAATCTCAATGGCTTTTAACCAGTTCAGAGGAACTTTTTTTTTTTTTTTTGATACAGGGTCTCGCTTTGTAGTTCAGGCTGGCTTTCAGCTCACTATGTAGTCCAGGCAAGCCTCGAACTCAGCAATCTTCCTGCCTCTGCCTCCCGAGTGCTGGGATGACAGGCGTGAGCCACCATGCCTGGCACTGTGGTATGCGGCATTGATTGCTGGTGGGCGTGAGTCACCACACCCAGCATTGTATGTGGAACTCAGGACCTTGCGCTTGCAAGGCAGGCGCAGGAACCACTGAGCTAACCCTCCGGCCCTCAGAGGAACTTCTTTATAGTTCCATCAGACTGTTGTATTTTCCAAAGCTCCTGAGGCCTTGATCCTCCTGCTGGATGCTACCTGCTCATTCACAGTGCATTTTTCAAGGTATGTTTTGGTTGCAATGGATCCCTGCTGGCTCTGGGTTGAGCTAGGTTCTTTCATGGTAAATTGTTTCTGTGCAAGTCCATAAGTTTGGGCCCATGTAGGCAACAGAGTGAGACCTCAAAAGTCAAAGAGGGGCAGGGCGTGGTGGCTCACGCCTGTAATCCCAGCACTTGGGAGGCAGAGACAGGAGGATTGCTGAGTTCCAGGCTTGCCTGGGCTACATAGTGAGCTCAGGGTCAGCCTGAACTGAACTACAATGCAAGACCCTATCTCAAAAAAAAAAAAAAAAAGTCAAAGAGGGGAGAGTGTTTCTACCTATTCTCATTTTGTGCTACATTCATATTAATCAGAAAAAGATACTGAGTTTTCTCAAATGCATTTTTCTGAAAGCCCTTCAGGCCCCATGGAGATGATCATACTGAATTCTCCATGAAAACAGTTTTGTTCATTTTCCCCCTGTCACAAGACTTCAATTATCCCCTTAATTAAAATAAAACAGCCCCCCTTCTGTACCACCGCCCACCGGATGTTCTTTTTCTCCTAACAGTGATCAGCATCTGGCTATAATAAGAACTGATAATTTTTTTTAACTGTTGGTGGCAATTTCTTAACAATAAACACATCATTTTTCACAGGTAGGAGCTGGGCCTGTTGTGGCTGAACCAGCGTTTTCTACAGGAGTCCTATTAGTGGGTGGGGCTGAGGCCAGGCTCAGGGCAGGGGAGATTTTCTTTAGGACCCAGAGCTCTGTCCATGAGGTGTGTCAGCCTTTCCGTCCCATCTAGCACAGAGGAAATGGGGTGGGGAGGGGAGTTGTATGTGTTCCGCCCAGAGGCGAAGGTCCCCTCACCCACTGCAGGCAGTTTTGCGCGCCTTTGCAGGTCAGAGTGTGGCTCCTCCCGGTCTAATCTGGGGAGACCTGCATCTCTGCCTCTTGCCCTGGCTGGGCCCCTGCCTGAACTCTAAGCCTCTCCTCTCTTCCCCTTGAGGGACTTGTGTCCCAGCAATGGCAGCCCTGCCTCAGAGGTGGTTTCCTGCTTCAAGGCCCACAGCTGCTGCTAAATTCCACACGACTGGTGTAAATTTCTTGGATGTTATAGAAAGCAATTTTTGATTCCAAAACTTCTGGAATCACAGGCCAAGGATTTTCTCCCCCTCCACCTACAAAGTTAAATGGGGCATGGTGCCACATACCTGCAATCCCAACACTTGGGAGGCTGAGGCAGAAGCGTTGCCTTGAGTTCAAGGCCAGGTTGAATACATAGTGAGACCCTTCTCAAAAAAATAAAACAAGAAAAGGAGGAAAAAGAAAGAAAAGGTATCATAATAGAATTGTCTACTATTATTTTGCTAGAGGGTGTGATTAATTCTTTATGCCTTTACGTATTATCCTTTATTAGTAAATGATGCAAAATATCCCATTCTGTGGGAGCAGTGTATTTTATTTAATTGATCTCCTAGTAATTATTAACTTTATCATAAATTTGTACTACAAATGAATAATATAAAACACATACAATTAATTATTTCCATAGACCTGCTTTCTAGGATCAGAAATTCTGGGCAAATCATGTGTAATTTTAAGGGCCATAGAATTATCAGGAAAACTCTCAGCTTGGTGTGATGGCACATACTTGTGATCCTGGCACTCAGGAAGCTGAGACAGGAGGATCACTGTGAATTCAAGGCCAGTTTGGGCTATAGAAAGAGTCTGTCTCAAAAGAAGAAGAATAGCAGTAGAATAAAAAATGAGCAAATGGACAATTTTTTTGTTACTTATTTTCTGAGAGAGGATTTTGCTATGTGATTTTGTTGTTGTGTTGTGTTGTGTTTGGTTTGGTTTGGTTTGTTGAGACAGGGTCGGGCTGGCCTTCAACTCACCATGTATCCCAGGCTGGGCTCCAATTTGCTGTGTTCCTCCTGCCTCAGCTTCCTGAGTGCTGGGATGAAAGGGACAGGCTACCATGCCTGGTGCTTGTCTATACTTTATAAATTCTTCAACCATACACCTGCAACCCAGAATTGTAGCACAATATTTTCAGGAAGTGACTAAAAATGGAAGCTGTGCCAGGCATCTTCTGGGTGTCCAGCAGGTGCCAGCAGGTAACAATAACCACCCTTCAGAATGGCATGCTGGGTTGGTAAGACAAGGAGACAGTAGGGACAATGCCAGGTGCTTAAGCAGATAGTTTACTACATTTCAATTTCCCTTGTGCATAATTTCACACATCACCCCCAAGGCCCCAGATCAATCTTCAAGCTGGTCCTGGTCCCCTGGAGGGCTGTCTGGGCACAGCAGGCTGCACAGGACACGGGCACTGGCTCAGAAGCTGTTCAGTGGTCCCAGACGAAGTGCAGGAAGTGGTTTGGGTGGGTCTGGCACATATGTAATGAGCTATTTTTATGAAAACTGCTGAAGTTTCCATCCTGGATGACAGCAGCCTGAAACACGGGGCTGGAGAAGCAGGATGACTCCAGCGATACATGGACTGGATGGACCGGTTTACTTTCTGTGGCCTGCTGGATGACTATGGTGCCATCAGCCGGCAAGTGTGTTTTTATTATTTCACTCTAGTCACCCAAATTCCTTGATGGATCACATGGCTGATCATGTGAGAATTCACGCTCGAATGCTTCAGAAACCATCCATGGTCTAAAGGTTAGACTCAGGATGTGGCTTCCGCCCCCAGCCCAGCCTCAGATGCCACTTACTTTACTGAATTTTAAAACCTTAGTTTTACTTCTGTTAGCATAAGATGTACATGCACCTTATAGTCAGAATTTTCACAGTGGAGCTGGGTGTGGTGGTGCATGCCTGTCATCCCAATACTTGGGAGGCTGAGGCAGGAGGATTGCCTCATGCTTGAGGCCAACCTGGGTTGCATTGTGAGGTCAAGGCCAGCCTGAACTACAAAGCCAGACCTTGTCTCAAAAAACCAAGGAGGAAATACGTCAAAAGTTTTACTATGGAAAGTCTTACAGTGGAAACAACAGCCCCCGGAACACCCACTTGCAGTGAAGCACCCACTTGCAGCTTTCTCCTGCCAGTTACCACCTTCACAGACAATGTTTACACTATTTCTTGTTTTTCCCTATGACTGTTACATTAGGAGACTAGAATTTCCCTCTCAGATGCCCTCTGTACACTTTTCCCCCCAGGGCAGGTGAATCCCAAATTGTGGTGAAATCAATATTCAATTGTCACTGTTTCTACTGTGTAAATGTTACCTGGTGAGCTGTGTTTATTTTCTTGTGCAACTGGGTTGCTGTGTGTTAATAATTTTCTTGTGTTTGTTTTATTTGGAGAAAGAGTCTTGCTATGTGGTCCTGGCTGGCCTTGAACTCACCATGCTGCCTAGATCCGCCTCCCTCAGCCTCCCGAGTGCTGGGATTTCAGGGTACACCACCACACCTGGCTCTCTCTGTTTTCTAAGCATCTCTCTGCTTCATCACCACCAAGTGCTGGCTGGTGTGTAAGATGCTTCTCTAATTCTCCAACCCATGCTCTAAGCCAAACCATTGGACCTTTTCCCCTCTCCTTTAATTATCTTCTTGCAAGTTTAAATGGTTTCTTCCTTGCTGTGAAGGATCAGAATTTATTCCAGCAGTTGATTAGGATAAAAATGAATTACTTTCAGCTGGTTTCAGTGGACCATCAGCATGAACACCATCAGCTTCGTTTCTTCCACAAACTCCATCAAGACCAGGTGACCTTTGGCACAGGAAGCCAGGGCCACTCAAGGGTGTCGGGATACAGAGAAGTTGCCTGGGGAGGACAGACAGCAGGGAACCCTCAGCTGTCCCGGGCAGCAGGCAGATTGTAGTCTGAATCCTGATTCTGCCCTGAATGAGTTTATGAGCAATCATGGTGGCCTGGGCCTTTGGTGAGGGTGGAGTGAGGCAGGACCACCAGGAGCGGGCAGAGTGACAAGAGGGTTACTAGCACAGCAGATGAGGGGCACACCTAGCACAGTGTCCAGGTCTGCACCCCATAGAGGAAGGCACTAGAAGGCTCAGGGATGTTCATGCCAGGTGGGGGCAGGCACTATCCTGGTGCTGCTTCCCAGGTGAATTCAAAGATGAGGCAGGACATGTCCTGGTTGCAGGATTTAGGGTTAAAAGGAGGTTCTAGTGAGCAGAGTTTGCTCTGGGTCACCTAAAAAAGGAATGGGGTGATTCTGGTTGCTTTACACTGGTTCTTTTCCCCACCATGAATGCAATCATTAGGCACTGCAAACATGTCCAAATAGAAATTGAAACTATAGGGCCAGAGATTTAGCTCAGTGGTTCTGGCGCCTGCCTAGCAAACACAAGGTCTCTGGTTCGATCCAGTAACCACCTACAACAATACCAGGTGTGGTGACTCACACCCACCAGCGATCAGTACCACATACCACAGTGCAGAGCATGGTGACTCACACCTGTAATCCCAGCACTTGGGAGGCAGAGGCAGGAGGATGGCTGAGTTTGAGTCTTGCCTGGGCTGCATAGTGAGCTCAAGGCCAGCCTCAAGTATAAAGGGAGACTCTGTCTAAAAACAAAAACAAAAAAAAAAACAAAGGGGCCGGATGGTTAGCTCAGTGGTTCCAGTGCCTGCCTCGCAAGCGCAAGGTCCTGGGTTCGATCCCCGGTAACCATATACAATGCTGGGCATGCTGACTCACACCCACCAGCCATCAATACCACATACAGTGGCTCACGCCTGTCATCCCAGCACTCGGGAGGCAGAGACAGGAGGATTGCTGAGTTCAAGGCTTGCCTGGGCTACACAGTGAGCTCAGGGCCAGCCCAAACTACAAAGCGAGACCTTGTCTCAAAAGAAAGAAAAGAAAAAAATAGAAACCATAATAAAATGGTTGTTTGTGATTTTCTCCAGAGGGCCCCATCTGAAGCCAAGGAATGAGAGAAAGGGTAGCAGTCATCTAAAAGGTGAAGTTTCCTCCCTGCTGGACACTATTATGAGTTTCTCCCAGCAGCTACGTGCAGGTGACAAACTAATTTCTCTGTGAAAGATAGACTCTCCATCCAGTTGTACATGTCACATCAGAAGAGTCACTGGGGGCCAGAGGGTTAGCTCAGTGGTTCCGACGCCTGCCTCGCAAGCGCAAGGTCCTGAGTTCAATCCCCGGTAACCACATACAATGCTGGGCGTGGAGACATGCCCACCAGCAATCAACACTGCATACCACAGTGCCGGACGTGGTGGCTCATGCCTGTAATCCCAGCACTTGGGAGGCAGAGACAGGAGGATTGCTGAGTTCACGGCAGCTTGCCTGGGCACCATAGTGAGCTCAGGGCCAGCCTGAACTACAAAGTGAGACCCTGTCTCAAAAGCAAACAAAACAAAACAAAAGAAAAAAAAAAAGAAGAGTCATTGGTGGTGCACACTTGTAATCCAAGCACTCAGGAGGCTGAGGCAGGAGGCCAACCTGGGCTACATAGGGAGATGCTGCCTTAAAACACAAAACAGCTGGGTCTAGTGGCACTTGCCTATAATCCTAGCACTCAGGAGGCAGAGGCAGGAGGATTGCCACAAGTTTGAGGCTGTAGCTCAGTGGCAGTATTCACCACTCCAGTACAGCACCAAACATGCATATTTTTTTCTGAGTTACAAGATGTGTGTTAAATTTCTACAATTTACATTTTTTAATTTTCATTATCCTCTAAATAGTTGTGAACCCTTAAAAGCTTTGCCTGTTCTAGAAGCTTGTATAAACTAATTGCTGTTTTTTAATGATTTCTTCCACACAGAATCATAAATGTGAAATTTCCCACCTTAATGACTGAAATAATTCCTCCCTTTGTCGCTAAGTAGTATCCCATGGCAGGAATATTTACCACAGTTGGTTTGTCCATTGCCTGGTCAGAGACACTTGCTTTGTTTCCAGTGTTTAGCGATGAACATGACTATGTTCATGTTACCATGAACATTTTTTTTTTTTGCTTTTGAGACAGGGTCTCACTTTGTAGTTCAGGCTGGCCCTGAGCTCACTATGGTGGTCAGGCAAGCCGCCGCGAACTCAGCAATCCTCCCGTCTCTGCCTCCCGAGTGCTGGGATGACAGGAGTGAGCCACCACGTCCGGCATTGTGGTATGCGGTGTTGATTGTTGGTGGGCGTGTCTCCACGCCCAGCATTATATGTGGAGATCAAACTCAGGACCTTGCGCTTGCCAGGCAGGCGCCAGAACCACTGAGCTAACCCTCTGGCCCAACCATGAACATTTTAACACATTTTTCTGCTGAGTGTTTTTCTTTGTCCTGGGTAGAGTGAAAATACTGGATTTAATGACAGGTAGATATTTAACTTCATAGAGTTGCCAAAGCTTGCCCAAAACGGTGCTAGGAATTGCATTCCGCCAACCATGAGTCCCAGCTGTCTGTGCTGAGTTTTAAATTAATCATCCTACCACATGTATCATAGTATCTTGTAACTCGGGTTCCTGTCTCCATGGTGACTGCTATGAGTGCTTTCTCATTTTCATTAGCTATTCATTCTTTGTGAAATATTTAAGATTTTTTACCCACTCTAAAGTTGAATTCTTAAAAAATTGAGTTGCAGTTTTCTATACATTCTGGAGACAAGCCCTTGTCAGTATATGATTTGGAATGTTTTCTCTCAGAGGCTGGCCCTTCTCTCTCTCTTAATGGTGCCTCATGTTTAATCATCCATCTGGAGTTTTGTTTGGGGTGAGGCAGAAATAGAGTTCATATGGACGTCTACTTTTTCAGAGCTATTTGTTTCAAATACATTTCAACTTTCCTCCGTCAAAAGTAAGGTGACCATATCTAATTATAGGTCTCTTTCTAGTGCTGTTATTGATGTATTTATTGATTGTATAGTTTGTCTTCTTTACTAAAATTTGGTTGTACTGGTATTGTTTGAGCCAAGGTGTCACTATGTAACCCAGGCTGGCCTGCAACCCATGAATGGTCCTGGCTCAGCCTCTCGAGCACTGGATTACAGCACACGCCACCACCCTGGCTTCAACTACACTGCTTTAAGTGTTAAGCCAGTCTTGTGGGTAACCCACTGTTGTGATGTATTATACTTTTTCAGATATTGTCTGATTTTCTAATATCTTGATTTTACATCTGCATCTATCAAATATCGCTCTGTAGCCCCTCTTGAGACAGCCCTGGCCTTTGTGTATTAATAGGTATGGTCTCAAGTGTTGATTGGAAATCTCCCTTTCTGCTGTCTCCATAAGATTAGTTTTGTCTCTAAACATTTTAGACAATGTACCAGTAAAGTTTTATACAATATACTCAGGACAAAACTTTTAAAAGTATAAATGCAAGTGACTTTTTACACATACAGGGCTAATCAGGTTTCCTATTTCTTGTCATTGCAGGAAAATTGTTCATTTAAATTGTAACTTACTTGGTTTAGTCATATGGTTATATTTTTTAAATGTCAGCAGGACCTGTACCATAAAAGTACTTCATCTTTAATTTTTGACATTAGTAATTTGTATTTCTTTTCCTTGATTATTCAAAGAATCAACTTTTGACTTTGGTAAAATTTCTTCTACTTTTTTACACTGACATCTGTTCACTTTCCTTTCCTGCTGAGTGTGGTGGTACATACCTGTAGTCCCAGCACTCAGGAGGCTGAGGCAGGAGGATTACCCTGGTTTGAGGCCAGCCTGAACTACACAGCAAGACCCTGTATCAAAAACAAAATTTCCTTTCCTTACTAATTCATCTATTTTGTTAGCTTCTTCAGGAGTATGATCTTCATGCTCCCTCTGAAGTCTAAGTCATGCTTTGGATGCATCCCATCACTGATGTACAGTGGTTGTTTCTTTTTTGGTACTAAGATCTAACTCAGGACCTTGTGCTTGTGAGGCAGGAGCTGGAACCACTGAGCTAAATGCTCAGCCCCCTATTTTTTTTTTTTTTGAGACAGGTTCTCGCTTTGTAGTTCAGGCTGGCCCTGAGCTATGTAGCCCAGGCAAGCCTCGAACTCAGTAATCCTCCTGTCTCTGCCTGCAGAGTGCTGGGATTACAGGCGTAAACCACCACACCCGGCTCAGCCCCCTAATTTTTTAAAATGGTGTTCTCAATGTTATGTGGACCCAAGCACTTTCTAATGCCCCTGGGGCAATCTTCATCAACCCCTTGGCTCCTTGGAAGTGTACTAATACTTGACTCTCGCCTTCTCGGTATTGTATTGTTGTGGACTTCTAGGTAGATCCTGGGAGACCGAAGTCGCAGAAACATGCTGGCATCTGTTTGGTGCACTTACAGCTGGCCAAGGGCACATCCCAGTGTCCACGAGGCTGAGGCAGTGGGCACTCAGGATGCCGCCCACCTCCACGTCCACTCCACCTTTAGTGCAGCTGGTGTTTGCTGTCTCTTCCCGCTGTCATGTCCACAGCTGTCAGTGTGAATCTAGAACTTCCTGGCTGTTCCGTTGGGCAACTGCTGCCTTGAACCAGGGTGGGTAGTGCACTTACCCTTGATATAATTCAGTCATTATCTCTGGTTGGTCCGAGAGGGAAAGTGGTATTTGTTTACATTTGCTCTTGCTATTTGTTCATACTTCACTTGAGTTTGTTACTGAGTCCTTTCTGCCTTTGTTGGGTTAATCAAATATTTTTCAGTTCCACTTTGATTATTCCAACAGCTCAAGCTGTACCTCTGTTACTTTTTTCTGGTCACTTTAAGGCAGAGGTGGCCAAAATATGGTACACGTGCTGCAGCAGGCTGTTTATACTATAAACTAAAAGGTTCCCATTGCTGCTCTCTGCCTAGTATTAGGCTACTTTAAAGTTAATGAATCTTAACAGCATAGTTCCATTTTCCCAGTCTGTATAAAACATAACCCTGCACATCACATAGGGCTTTACAGGTAATTAAGAATGAGTATGTAGATGGGGCTCTCTTTCCCAATCTGGGTATGCACCCCTTCAAGTCCTCCAGCACCCCGCACCCCACCAGGTAGGGTGGGGAGAGATCTGGTCAGCACCAGCGGGACTCCTGCGTTGGAGACATGCACATTCACTGACCACCCGGCATAAGGCGGTTGTGGACAGTGACCATGCAAACCTCCACGGAGCCTTCCAGAATGAAAAAGCCTGAAAAATGTCAGAAACGTCTGAACAGTTCCTGACTTGCCAGTTCCTTCCCCCTGGCTTATTGGATAAGTCCCCCGAACACCCTGGCCCAGTAACAGGAGGCACATCCCATCCCCCAGCAGTCATGGCATCTACACTATGCCTCTTCAGGACAGCTGAGCTGCAGATGCACGTGCCAAGAGGGTTGAAGCTACATCGCCCTGTCCTCCAGTCAAAGCATCAGGCCCCGGCTCCGTGCACCTGGTGAGGCCCCTACCAGAAGCTGGGTACGATGCCCACTTCCGGGCTGGGCTGATGGGAAGGGTGAGTTCCCAGAAAAGGTCGGTCAGGAACAAGCGTCAGAGCAAAGCCTCGTGCTCTTGGGAGAAACCCTTCAACCTGCTATGTGGCCGGACTTGGTAAGGAGAGCTGGGGAGTCCCTATCTATGTAAGTCCAAGAGGCTTAAGGCTGCCAACCAGGAAGCTGACATGCTCAGTAAGTTTTAAAAACAGTTCTCACTGTATTTGATACATATTGAGAAGTACAAGGTAAGACATTCAACCAGGTCAGACATTCCCTTGGGTGCAGCACGTGGGCCCTCAGCCACATCGGGTGGAGGCTTCCTCCACAGCAGCTCAATAGACTTATGTTAAAGACAACATATGTATTGAAAGTAGCAATTTTATTTGAGTTAAAATTATTTACAAAAACCCAAAGACATACTTCATGAAACTGGTACAAACTATTTTTTCCTGCCGTTGGCTTTTGCTCCAAAGATCACAGCTGAGAAATACTGTATAAAATAAAAATAGGATTGGATTCAGAAAAGTACTCTACTGTTCTAATTTCCAATTGGTAGTATTTACAGAAATATTTACAGTGGAAAAAGGTTACTTTAAAACTTTAGTTAATTTGCAAGTCAGCCTCAAGTACCCTAAAAATGCAGAGTTCTGTGAGGGTTCAAACACACAAATGCACTGCAATCGGTGAGGTGGGGTCTCCCTCACCCCCACCTGCACCTCCAAATCTGCATCTCTATCAGTGCTTGACAATTAGTTATTATTTAAAAAACAAAACAAAAAACTGTTAAACACTGAGGTAAACCAATTTTCAAATGATTACCAGTGTAACAGAAAAATGTAGCTAGCCCTGACTGATCTCATCCAAATGTTCTGATATCCCTTACCATCTGCCACAAGTCAGTTTTACCAAAAATCTGTTCTCTTCCCTAAATCCAATGATTAATAAATATCAATGTATTTAAAATAATTAAACAAAATATATCTAACTAATTTAATCTTACAGATATCATTCACCAATATGCTCTGTCGCTAAATTAGCTTTTCTACTCAGGGCAAATAACCATCGCAATCTTTCCCACGTTACACTGGCACATTGTGTTCTCAAAAGGTGATGGGTAGGGAGGGCTCAGGAGGGCAGAAGGAAGAAGAAACGGTTTGCCTGGAATCAGTTACTTCCTTACAGAGTTCCCAACAATCTGCATTATCAAAAATAGGAAGACAATAGAAGGCAGCCACTGCATTAAAAAAACATTACAGCTGGCACTGATACAAGAGCCCCGGTTTGTCATTTTATACAAGGAAATATAACAAAGTCTAAATGGGTAAAAATTAGACTTTTAGCTATTTTCCCCAATACACACCAAACTAATCTTTTTATGGCTTCAAGTTTTACAAATCCAATGGAGAAACATGATGTCACTACTGAAAGGTAATTAAAAGTATTAATGAAAGAGATCTCTGGAAAGCCTGTCCTCAGGCCTGATCAATGAAAAGAGAAAGGAAAGTGTAACCAGTGATCTAAACAATACAATAAAATCTGCAATGCTGTGAAATTAAATTCACAGAAAGTGTTTGGTGTCCACAATTGTTTTCCAAACAACAACTGTTGTGTGAAAAAAAAAAAAAAGGATCTTCTCTAAGTCAGCAATTTTAAGGCTTTGCGTTTATGCAATTGATCCTGTCTCTATAGAAGAATATACACGTTATCTGGAAACGTGAGTTCCACATTGGTGTTTTAGCTTCCTTACATTTATTGTACTGAACATCAGAAAATATATCTAGAGATCCTCCCTCAAAACCTCACACTGTCTCAAGAGCCTCCCTAGTATTAAGTGTAAACTACCCTGGGTTTGTCTCTTTTGCTAATCCTTTAATACAGGGCCCATCTGACAGAATAGTCCCTCAAACTGCTCTTTGTTTTCTTGCATCTACGGCTATGACACATTATGGTATGATATTGAATATGGTCATGACCTCAAAAGAGAAAAAGAGTTCAACACCCAAACCTAATCAAGAATAAAAAAATATACTATTAATCCCTTGTGTCTTTGGATTCCATCTAATTTTAAATATAGACAGTAGTTCAGGGAACAACAACCAAAAAATTCACAAAATTATTAAAAGCTTTATTTACGATTGGAATCATTCAACAAAAAAGCAAAAGCCAATGAGCCTGAAAAAGGAACTAAGCTGCTGTCTAGAAGGCGCTCAGAACCCCAACACCTTGTCGCTGAGCGGCCCTGCCTTGGCAGGCGCGACAACAGCGGCTCCACACACAGCAGTTGCACTAACAGCAGCATGAAGTCACCCCTCAAACCTGCCCAGAGTAAAGCAAGGGCACAGGGAAGGGGCAGACTCTGCCAGGAAGTGGATTTCAATACTGCGTGGGCTGTGAGCAGCCTGAACCTTTCCCCTCATTTCTGATAGTTGCAGATTGACGGAGTAACTGTCACTGAGCAAGTGCAGAATGCATGACGAAGCAATCAGGTGGTCATAAAATCCTGATGAACGCTCCTGGTTTCTCTCTGAGGACCTCTCATGATTTTGCTGTGTCTAAGGGTAGCTCCAGCATTCCCGAGCACCTGAAGCAAAGGTAAAGCAGCTAGCAGTGTTCCAAGTACTCAATCACTCGAGAGATAGACTTCTGGCCCGTCGTCCCAACAGCACACTGAGAGGGAGGAAAGCAGGAACAGTTAATGTCCAGTCAAAGTGTCACTCGTAAGGAAGTCATTCAACTGAACACGAATCCAGGTATAATGAAAGTAAATTATACCGTTTTTAAAAGCTTCATTTTATAGGGCTGGAGATTTAGCTCAATGGTTCTGGCACCTGCCTCACAAGCGCAGGGTCCTGCGTTCCATCCTTGGTAACCACATACAATGCTGGGTGTGGTGACTCACGCCCACCAGCAATCAGTATCACATACCACAGTGCCGGGCGTGGTGGCTCACGCCTGTAATCCCAGCACTAGGGAGGCAGAAGCAGGAGGATTGCTGAGTTCGAGGCTTGCCTGGGCTATATAGTGAGCTCAAGGTCAGTCTGAACTACAAAGAGAGACCCTATCTCAAAAACACACAAAAAACCACCAAAACCAAAAAAAAACCCTGATTTTATAAGTATATTTTATACATACATTATGATCTTGTGGTTAAACTATGCCTTTTGAAGTAGGCCTTCACCTTAATCATCGTAATTTTGAAAAACACTACCACTACCAAAGAGAACCTCTCTCTCCTTACAATCACAACAGACACAGAATTATTTCTCCTGTCAAAGTACTGACTACATTTCAAAGCATATGAGCTAGAGAGAGGCTACTTACAGTAAGATTCATGAAGCTCAGGAATTTTTTGAGCATCTCCGTCATTATGGAGAAGTCCCCTTCTGGCAGGTACTCCCGCACGGTGGTGACATTGATCTGTGGAAGCGAATCAAGGAGCCCTGGTCAGGCGAAGAGCCCTGAGAATGCCCCTGGCCTGGAGACAGCCTTGGCAGCAACTCCTACAGATGTGGCCCTCAGCATCCCCTTCCCTTATGAGCTGGGCCTGCGCCAACTCATTCCCCACAGGTATGCATGTCCTGGTGAACTCAAGCCCTTGGAATGGTTCAGACAAAGCATGTGACTAGTAGCTGGAACCTCTTTCCCTCCAACCAAAGCCACCCAGATAGACACTCATCAAGCAGGAGCTGCCTCCATAGGCCCAGGGGACTCTGCCTTGGGATGCATCTTGAAAAATCCAACAAAACTCTGTCAAAGTCTCTATCATTATAGGTTACCTTCATTTTCACTCAATTTTGTGTTTGGACAGTACATCCTGCTTTTCCCTATTAAAAAGACCCTCACTATTATCTTTATTTTCTGGACCACAAAAGTCTGACTCTAAAAGGCACATTAGTTCTTTTTTTTTTTTGCTTTTTGAGACAGGGTCTCGCTTTGTAGTTCAGGCTGGCCCCGAGCTCACTATAGTGCCCAGGCAAGCCGCCGCGAACACAGCAATCCTCCTGCCTCTGCCTCCCGAGTGCTGGGATGACAGGCGTGAGCCACCACGTCCGGCATTGAAGGGCACATTAGTTCTAACACTGTCACAAAGATCAACAATGCACTTCAGACTTACATGGTAAAACTTATATTATAATGGAAATAAAAATGTCTAGGGTGTTAAAAAAAATAGTAAGAATACTGTATAATTTAAAGGAAAATACTGCAAGTGGTAAATATTCCCTTCTACCTGGAAGAAATAGAAATGGCTTAAACAACCCCATAACCAGAAGACTTTCTGAAATAAAGCAGGTATACAAGGAGGAAAATTAAAGAAATAAATGAGTGAATTTGGTCACAATGCGAAGCTATTCACAAGATGCACTGAGCACCTCTGGGTTTTACTTACTGGGCTTTCCTGGCAAAGACAGCCAAGAAGCAGCGCTGTGTAAGAGGCCACGATGCAATCCTCCATGTGCTTGCCAGCATGCTGTAGGGCTGGGGTCAGAGGGCACAGGCAGCAGGCAGAACAGGGCACGGGAGCAGCATCATGTGTGTCATAAGGTGTTCAGAGTAAAGAGAAACAATCACTTACTAAGTGGGCAATGCCCCTGAACAAACATACAAAAGGCCAAGTACAAATTAAACCAAACCACCAGGTACCACTTTCACACCTACTAAAATTACTAAAATAATTTTTTTTAAAAAGGCAATTTTGAGGATATGGAGAAACTTGAATCCTCCTACTATTGACTGGGAATGCAAAATGGAGCAGCCACACTGAAAACAGTTTAGTGTTTCATTAGAATTCTCCTTTGCATATATCCAAGAAAAATGAAAATACATTTATTTACAAAAACAAAACCTGTATATAACTGCAGGGTACAGTACAGCATATTATGGTGTACTACCGGTCACATAAATAAGGGCACCATACTAAAAGAGATAGCAGACACGTAACATGTGGTGTGATGATGCATGGGAACCATCTGCTGCACACATAGGCACATGGCCCGGACCTACACTACAGCATGTAGCTGACCCACACGGGCCTGTCCTAGGATAGGTCACACACTGTATGATTTCTATCATAGGCATATTGGAAGTAGGTAAATAATGGCTGGGGAAGGGGCAAATAGAGGTGATGGCTACTAAGTGTATGTGGTGTTTTGAGGGTTGACAAAAAATATTTGGTTGGCTGGGGATTTAGCTCAGTGGTTCTGGCATCTGCCTGACAAGTACAAGGTCCCAAGATCAATTCCTGACACCACACATCACAATGCCAGGCGTGATGGCTCATGCCTGTAATCTCAGCACTCCAGAGGCAGAGGCAGGAGGATTGCTGTGAGTTTGAGGCTGCCTGGGCTACATAGTGAGTTTGGAGCCAGCTTGAACTACAAAGCAAGACCCTCTCTCAAACAACTAAAAATAAAAACAAAAAACTGGCATTAGAGAGTAGTGGCAGATATACAATTTTGTGACCGTAAAACTGTGACTAAAAACTTTCTGTGTAGCTTTAAAAAGGAAATTTTGTACATCAATTGTACCTCAATTTTTATTATTATTAAAGACTACTAAATAACCAGAAATATCACAGTAATAAAGGAAATATTTCTTAGGAACAGAAATGGCTTCTACTGCCACCCCTGTGATCTGCGAGGTGGGGGCCTAATGGATATAGAAAGGCTCAGAGTCAGGCACTGTAGGGACAGCTTCCCAGCTAGAAGCTGAACACATTACCTAAGGACCTGCAGTTATAAACCACTATTCTGCAGAATCTGTGTGAATGGTAAAGCAAGTATTAACTCCTGAAGAGAGATGAACACCCAGTACATGCTTGCCTAGTGAAGACACTACTTTAAGATTACTTCTTGTTCCACCACCCAGCACATATACTTTGAAGACTTACATAACTTTACCATACCATGATTTATGTAACTTTCAAGTGGGTCTGTTAAAAGAACCTCAAAACTGCAAAGCTAGAAAAAATATACTGCAGTGGGTACTCTTTATAGATGAAGGAGAAAAGGAGGAGACAGGGACGAAAGGGACTAACTAGTTGTCTGCTTCCCCTCACGAGCACACAGGCTGTAACATTCTTGGCAAGAACTCCAGGTACTGAACCACGAAGCTTCTCTGGACTGAACTAAGGGAGGACCTTATCTGGATGAACAGGTAGGTTCTGAAGAAGAAAAAGCAAAATCACACCATTGTTCTCATTCTGAATACAGCACTCAAAATGCACACACCTTTATTGAGGTCAAGTTCTTCATCGTCCTCCTCTTTCTTGTGTTTCTCTTCCACACTATCTGTCTTCTCAGTTGACACCCACTGTATCTCCCCACTGGTCTCTTGCCACTCTCCGCTTTTATCATGCTGAGTGGTGGGTGCATCTTTGATCAATTCATCTGTTTTACTTTCTGCCAGCTGGGCTGCTCGCTCTCGCTCAAGGAATAGCTGACAAAAATTAATTTTAAAAAGCATAAAAAAGACATCACCAACCAACATGCGTTTCCCCAGTATTTTGCTTTACATTAAGAAATGGGCTGGGGGGGCTGGGGATTTAGCTCAGTGGTTCTAGCATCTGCCTTTCAAGCGCAAGGTCCCAAGTTCGATGTCCAATAACCATATACCATAATGCCAGGTATGGTGACACATGGCCACCAGAAATCAGTACAATATACCACAATGTCACGTGTGGTGGCTCACACCTGTAATCGCAGCACTTGGGAGGCAGAGGCAGGAGGACTACTGTGAGTTCGAGGCTTGCCTAGGCTACATAGGTGAGCTCAGGGCCAGCCTAAACTATGAAGTGAGACTCTGCCTCAAAAAAAGAAAGGGACTGGGGCCAAAGCCCTAGGCTTGATGCCCAGCTCAGACCCCCATGCATTCCCCAAAGAGGGCTGCCTGGTCAAAAGGGGAGGCTTGAGTGAAAGCTTGTGCTCTCAACCCCTTGAAACCCAAACAAGAGGAGAGATGCTGCTGGGATTCATTCAAGTAATCTGCAATTGATACAGATATTATTTCCAAGAATGAAAGCCTTGGTAATTCTTCTTAATTAGTGAAAGGGACCCAAAGAAATTATAAAACCCAGTCTAAAAGCATTAAAACAAACCCAGGTGTGCTGAATGAATTAACTAGACAGGAGAACCCAGAATAAAATGAAACAGAATTAGGAGAAATGCAACATGGAAATTTAAAGACAGAAGAATCAGTCAAAGTAAAAAGCAAAAGGTCTCTGAAAAAGGTACATAGGGCGGGCAAGAATTTAGCTCAGTGAGGCTGTGCCTACTTTGCAAGTACAAGGTCTTAAGTTTGATTCCCCAGTACCAGGAAAAATAAAAAAGAAGAAGAAATAGGTCCAGTAGGAAAACAACACTCCTGGAAAATTTAGATCTTTATTTTCCTTTCTTCGTGCTACAGTGCTGAACAATCAGGAAGCATCTACTATACTCAATGACACGATTTGGGAAAGAGCTCAAGGCACATGTGAGAACATGAAAAATCCAACACCAGGTGGACTACAGATATTTGCTAAGTAGATAGAAGAGGTATATCCATATATGCACATGCACACGCTCAAACACACACAAGGCTGTGCATGTGCACACATAATCCCCTTTGAGAAAATAAGACAGAAGCTCTCAAAAACTGTCCAAGAATCTCAGGGAGTTCCCCAAGACCCTAGCAGGTAGTCTGGGAGGGGGCCACTAATTCCATGTCACACTACTTCTCTGTCTTGCGAGTGCACAGTGGAGTTCTGCAGAACTTACACGCCACGTAATTGAGGCCCCAGTGGCCAATGTGACTTCCTCAGTA
>PVIC010021205.1:0-21257 GCA_004025085.1 Thryonomys swinderianus
TGCCCAGGCAAGCCGCCGCGAACTCAGCAATTCTCCTGTCTCTGCCTCCCAAGTGCTGGGATTACAGGCGTGAGCCACCACGTCCGGCATTGTGGTATGCGGTGTTGATTGTTGGTGGGCGTGAGTCTCCATGCCCAGCATTCTATGTGGTCACCGGGGATTGAACTCAGGACCTTGCGCTTGCGAGGCAGGCGCCAGAACCACTGAGCTAACCCTCCGGCCCCAATAGGTCTATTCTTAAAACCTATCCCTAAAACGTGCTCTTCCAAATGGCTGAGGCATTCAACTCAGGTTATTTAAGTGTAAATGTGAAAATTACTATTGATAAAATTGTATGTGACTGTTTTTGGAGTAGGTCTATGTCATATACTAAGGCAGTTAAAAATCTGTATTATTAAAACTCATGAAATATATAATTAATGCTCTTTGTCTTATATTTTAATAAAAAATAAAAACCTCGTTGGCTGCAGGGCTGATTTTAAGCAACCTATACTTTTTTGTTAAATAAAAACAGAAACTTAGGGTCAGAGATTTAGCACAGTGGATCCGGCACCTGCTTAGCAAGTGCAAAATTCCTGGTTTGATCTCCGGTAACCACATACAACAATACCAGGTGTGGTAGCTCACACCTGTAATCCCAGTACTCAGGAGGCAGAGGGAGGAGGGCTGCAGAGTTTGAGGCTTAACTGGGCTATATAGTGAGCTCTGGGCCAGCCTGAACTACAAAGCAAGACCCTGTTTCAAAAGAAAAAAAAAACGAGCCTTAAAACTTAGTATCTAATAAAAATGAGTCTATTTCTTTTTCCTGTGCCTAATTACTTTCCGATCTACCCACCAAAATTCAATGGGACATGGATTTATGGAAGTAATACCACACTTTCTACATTCTACCTCCTTCACAGACAAACTATAATTTCACATATTATATAGTTCCATTCTAAATAAATTTAGAATCTTTTAAAAATTTATTATGGGGCCGGATATTTAGCTCAGTGGTTCTGGCGCCTGCAAATCAAGTGCAAGGTCCCTGGTTCAATGTCCAATAACCACATATAGCAATACTGGGCATGGTGAATCATGCCCACCAGCAATCAGTACCACATACCACAGTTCTAGGTGGGTGACTCATGCCTGTAATCCCAGCACCTGGGAGGAAGAGGCAGGAGGATCACTGAGTTCAAGGCTTGCCTGGGCTACATAGTGAGCTCAGGGCCAGTGTGAACTACAAAGTGAAACCCTGTCTCAAGAAAAAAAAACAAAAAAACTATGAAATAGATTAATTACAAGCTTTACTATTTTAATTTTAAGCTTTACTAGTTTTTGTAATTGTAAGATGCATACATGTAATATCCTTTTAACAATCATGTTTTTTTTAACTGAAAAGTTAAAATGAAAATCACCAGCTAGTTAATAGATATTTTCAACAGACTAAATAAATCTGTTTTCAAGAGTTTAGCAAAAGCTGTTTTCAGCTTCTTTTAAATACTGTTCTTTTAAATACTGTTCTTTGGGAAAAACTTCTCAACATAAGTGAAGTTCCTCACAATGATAATATCAAAACTTACTTTTTTTTTTTTGAGACATGGTCTTGCTTTGTAGTTCAGGCTGGCCCTGATCTCACTATGTAGACCAGACAAGCCTTGAACTTAGCAATCTTCCTGCCTCTGATTCCGGAGTGCTGGGATGAGCCACACCTGGCACTGTGATGTGTGGTGCTAATTTCTGGGTTTGCGGGGCATGAGTATCCACACCCAGTATTGTATGTGGTTACCAGGATTGAATTCAGGACCTTGCAGGAACCACTGAGCTAAATCTCTGGCCCAAAACTTACTTTTTTAAAATGTCATCTTACACCTAACAATATACCTCCTGTTTCTCTATTTTATTTTGACCTGAGGTTAACACTGAGTCAGATTATGTTCAACCGCAATTTAAAACTTTCCCAAACCTGTTCTTATTCAGGTTATTTATTATTTCTAGGTGTAAAATGACATTTAAAAAAAAATAAGTTAACATCAGCAGTGATTCTAGCACTGCCCCCTATGGACAACAGGCAGCACCCAGAGAGAAGTGTTTGGTTTTACCAACTTGATGTGAAGAATATCTAGTGGGCAGAGGCTGAGGATGCTTTTATTAAATATCTTATAACATACAGGACAAGTCCTTTGATAAAGAATTATCAAGCTCAAATGTCAATAGTGACAAGACTGAGAAACAGATATACTAAAGCAATATTCTATTTCTCTAAAAATGAAAACACTGAAGATTTTTAAATACTGTACCTTGTAATTTAGAATTGTAGTTTGTGATGAAAACATTCATCAGTTTTAGCCCATACATATTTTTAAGGTGAAGAACATGAGGGTCAACAAATTAATCATACTGAGACTAGAATTGAGGTTCTAGTAATCTCAGTCTAGCATACTTCACTTCTTTAAAGTGTTACAATCAGAACTTAGTCCAATGTCTTCTGTTTTACTTAAGTAGAACAAAATTGAAGCAAATACTTCTCTAGATAAACCTTACCTAAATAAACATACAATTCAGTTAGTGTCACTGTTATAATAGCTCAAAATAAATACTGTTTCTTAAAAGCCTGATTTAAAAAGCCAAGTATATTATAGAACTTTTAGAAAAAGTAAAAAGCATAAGAAAATAATCATAAAGAATGCCAAAAATTTTTTTTGTACATGTTTCCATAGAATGTTTAACCTCTGCATCTTTTTTTTTCGAGATAGGGTCTTGCTTTGTACTTTAGTCTGGCCCTGAGCTCACGATGTAGCCCAGGCAATCCTCCTGCCTCTGCCTCCTAGGTGTGAGCTACTACGCCCGGCATTGTGGTATCTGATACTGATTCTTGGTGGGCCCGAGTCACTATGCCCAGTATTGTTGTAACCCGGGATCAAACCAGGGACCTTGTGCTTGATAGGCAGGCACCGGAACCACTGAGCTAAATCTCCAGCCCCTCCGTGTAATTCTATAATTATGAATACATTCACTTACTTGTCCTCTACCAGGATTTTCCTTTGGAACAAGTAGAGATACTACTGGTCCATATTTTTGACACTCCTCTTTCACATCTTCTACAACATCTGGCAATTAAAATACATTGGAAAAATCACATTAATGTAATAACAGGCACTGATTATTTGAGTTTTTTTTTTTTTTGAGACAGGGTCTCGCTTTGTAGTTCAGGCTGGCTCTGAGCTCACTATGTAGTCCAGGCAAGCCTCGAACTCAGCAATCTTCCTGCCTCTGCCTCTGGAGTACTGGGATGACAGACATGAGCCACCACGCCCAGCACTGCGGTATGTGGTATTGATTGCTGGTGGGCGTGGTGAGTCTCCATGCCCAGCACTGTATGTGGTTACCAGGTATCGAACTCAGGACCTTGTGCTTGCGAGGCAGGTGCTTGGAACCAGAGCTAACCCTCCAGCCCATATTTGAGATTTTAAATCAAGAATTCAGTGATATACAACTAAAATAAACATTTTCTATATCTTTGAAAATAAAGCTTAAGGATATAAATTTAATGCATTTATTTTCCATTAATTTTAGTATCTTAAGTGATATTCAAATAGTTAAAAATAAGTCTTTAGTCTTCCTCAAACCTTCTCAATCACCATTTCAATCCCCTCTTGAAGACATCAGTTCCTTCTGTCTTATCTTAAATATTATCAGCAAATATGGTTCCATATACTTTAAGAATTTCAATACTGCTATTTAATTTATTAAATAATATCTGTCAGAGCTTTCTATATTATTACATGAAACCTTCTCATTTGTTTTTATGGCAGTGTAGGACTTTATAAGTTTTCGATAAATTGCCTAGTATATTCTCTACTGATAGTAATTAAAGTATTTCTAAACCTTTAGACATTATAATACCATAATAGGTAAACCTGCACATATCTCTATTACATACTTCTCATTGACAGTACAGAACTAGCATCACTGGGCCATAACAATGTGACAGTTAAGACAAAGACACTGCAGTTTGATTTTTTTTATTTTTGGTATCAGGGACTGAATTCAGGACCTTAGGCTTCTCAGGCACTTGTACACCTGAACTACCTCCCTGGCTTACAGTTTGATTTTAATTAGCATTTCCTTCCTTCCTAAAATAAATATTTATTGAGGATTTACTATGTATCTTTTTTTTTTTTTTTTGAGACAGGGTCTCGCTTTGTAGTTCAGGCTGGCTCTGAGCTCACTATGTAGCCGAGGCAAGCTTCGAAATCAGCAATCCTGTCTCTGCCACCCAAGTGCTAGGATGACAGGCGTGAGCCACCACGCCCGGCACTGTGGTATGCGGTATTGATTTTTAGTAGGCTTGAGTCTCCACGCCCAGCATTGTATGTGGTTACTGGGGATCAAACTCAGGACCTTGCGCTTGCGAGGCAGGCGCCAGAACCACTGAGCTAACCCTCCGGCCCTACTATGTATCTTTTCATGTAGGTTAATTCCAGTGTTACTATCTCTTGGACAAAATCCAAATTCTTAAACATGGTGATCGGGTATGTCAGATATCTGTATTCTGGCTACTTCTTTAGTTTAAATCAACTGCTTTTCTACAAATACCTCAAGATAGTCATATCAACTCTTGTTCTCTAATTATACAACTTTCTCCATGTCCATGTGATAATTACTCAGTCCCTCGATGTTTAGCCCAGCAACTCTAATTATAGAGAGGTCAGGCAGATCCTCTGCAGAGAAGTCCTAACTGATCACTTTTCCTCTCTGGAGTCTTCATTACCTTATCTGCAAATCACCACAATTATAACTGTTTAGCTATGTCTCCAAGGAATAATTCAACAATTATACATAATACTCAGAAAATGTCAAATTAATGAGTTGTGAAAAGCAAAAAAGCTAAAAAGGAGAAATAAAATCATAGAGAAGGGATGTTAAGAGACATAATTATTAGAGAACTTAATTTTTGTTAATTTAGTAAAAAGGATATGTAAGGCTGGAGGGTTAGCTCAGTGGTTCCGGTGCCTGCCTCGCAAGTGCAAGGACCTGAGTTCGATCCCCGGTAACCACATATAATGCTGGGCGTGGAGACTCACGCCCACCAACAATCAACACCGCATACCATAATGACGGACGTGGTGGCTCACGCCTGTAATCCCAGCACTCGGGAGGCAGAGACAAGAGGATTGCTGAGTTCGCGGTGGCTTGCCTGAGCACCATAGTGAGCTCAGGGCCAGCCTGAACTACAAAGCGAGACCCTGTCTCACAAAAAAAAAAAACAAAAAAAGATATGTAAGAGTCAAAAGTGCTTACAAATCAAAGAGTATCTGAGATCAAATAGTAAAATATCCTTAATAAACTTTCTAATAAATTAGAAAATAATCTTATGGATAGATATGACTCTTCAAAACTGAGTTAAGGAAAGGACATTAAATAAAATCTGAGATGATGGGCCGGAGATTTAGCTCAGTGGTTCCAGCGCCTGCCTCACAAGCACAAGGCCCTGAGTTCGATCCCGGTAACCACATGGAATGCTGGGTGTGGCGACTCATGCCCACCAGCCATCAATACCACATACCACAGTGCCAGGTGTGGTGGCTCACGCCTGTAATCCCAGCACTCGGGAGGCAGAGACAGGAGGATTGCCGAGTTTGCGGCGGCTTGCCTGGGCTACATAGTGAGCACAGGGCCAGCCTGAACTACAAAGCGAGACCCTGTCTCAAAAAAAAAATCTGAGATGAACTGACCTTCATATTCTTCTTCATTCTCCAAATAATCATCATCCAGCACATTCAGCAGCCTCAGCACTGGAGTAGGAAGCATCACCAGATCTTCAATATGAGGAGCTGTCAAAGTTCATTAAATTACAATTAAATGTAAATTCTCCCAAGTGAACTAATGAGTAATAGACAAAGGAGCTAAAAAATGTGCACTGTAAGATTATCGAATGACTAGGACAAAAAAATAAGGATTCATCTCACTCACCAAAAGGAATGCTAAAAAACGGGCTGCACAGTGCCATTTCCGCAGGAATCCTTCTGCTCGGATCATCATGAAGCATGCTAAAACACAAACACAGTAGTATCTTTACAGTGATCGCTGAATCTTCCAAAAATGCAGCCATCAAGGAAAAAAATGTATCAATGTTCACACCACAGTATTGTTTAGAGTGTCTGACTCCTTTACCTCTTATGAATATAATTCTTATTCATCAGTAAATGAAGCAAATCATGGCATATGTATCTGTGGTATATGATAGTATGATTTGAAGTAATGTTTTTGATAAATAAATGAAACACAGTGAAGTGACCCACACTCTCTACTGAGTAAAAAAATAGTCAGATACAAGTGAGGGTAATGCAATTAAGAAAAAATGATGATGATAGTAGTAGAATAATTTCAAATCTTTTCAAATTCCCCCACTAATAAAATAACCTATTGCTAGCAAAACCAAAACCATCAGTTTACACAATGAAACTATAGAGACAAATCATTAATTCCACTAAGACTTGTACTCTGTTGGCATGGATGTGTAAGAAAGCAAAAAAAGCCACCAAAAGGTCTTTTAATGGACCCTAAAAAAATAGCCCAAAGTAGCCAAGAGGTACTGATCAGAAAGCACAGCAGACCAATTTGACAAATGCAACTAAAATTACAAGAAGTTATACATCTGTACCAGGTAACTCACCTGGACCCTCTTACATCTAGACACCAAGACCAGCTGAAGCTCCTTCCACAGCCAAGTCCCATACTTGGAGGGGGAGCCATTTTGTCTTTTTAAAAACCACACAAAACAACAGATGCACAAGCCCCAATTAGAAAAATTACTCCAACTACAACTAACAAGTGTAGGAAAAGAAATTTCACACAAAAAACAACATGAAAAGGATATCAAGTTATACAAAAGGAATTGTAAAATACCTCTCAAGCAGTGGCTTCATGCCAGAAAGAACAAAAACAGATGAATGCTATAACCTAACCACTTCAAAATGAACCACAGATATTTTTAAAAATTATATGAAAAAGTAACAAATCAAAACTAGGAAATCTCAAAAATGAAGTAATAGAATTCAAGAAGGAATTAAAAAAAGGATTTCATAAAATAATTACACTACAGGAAATACTAGAATAAACAACAAATGTCTCAAAGAGAACTAGGAGGTGTTTTTTTTTTTTTTTTTTTTTTTTTAGACAGGGTCCTGCTTTGTAGTTCAGGCTGACCCTGAGCTCACAGTATAGCCCAGGCAAGCCTTGAACTCAGCAATCCTCCTGCCTCTGCCTCGTGAGGGTTGGGATTCCTGAGACACCATGCCCGGCAGGCAACAGTCACCATGCCTGATATTGTTGTATTTGGTTACTGGGGATTGAACTCAGGGCCTTGCACTTGCTAGGCGGGCACGGGAACCACTGAGCTAAATCTCTGGCCCAGAAAGAGACATTTTTAAAAATCAAAGATAATGAAAGATAAAATGGATCGAAAAGAAAGTGACAATACAAAATACGGGCCAAGAAAATTCAGTAACTATAAAATGCCTAAAAACCAAAGCAGAAGAATGTAACAAATAGAAAAATGTAATGTTTAAAAGTTTTCTAAAACAAATATAAATCTGAGAACCGGGGATTTAGCTCAAGTGGTACCCCACCTACCTTGGAAGTACAAGGTACTTTCTTGTACTCAAGTTGGATCCCTGGTACCACCACCACCAAAAAAAAAAAAAACAACAAAACCCTGAAACTATGTATCGAAACCACACACATCCTTCAGAACACAGACCAGGAAAATCAAAATCAATATACATTCGGGTAAAATAACCATAGATTTTGGAGGAAAAGATGAAATCTACTGAACATTGTAGACAAAAAGAAGGGTTTTTTATTATTGTTTTTGTGGTGCTGGGGGTTGACTCTAAAGCCTTGGGTATGCCAGAAAGCACCCTAATCCCAATAATTCAAGAATAATTAAAACTTTCAACATGACTGTAAGAAAAAGGAGTAACGTTTAAGACGTTCAAGGAAAGAAAAACATATGCTAAGGATTTTCACATTCATACCAAAAAAAGTTCAAGTGTAACAAGTCCTATTAACATGTCAGAACTCAGGATATTGTGATCTCTTCATAAACAAGACCTAGCAAACTAAAATGACTAAGGAGCTATCAACACAAACGAGTGATGAATATAGTTACATGTAACTAGGATTAAACGAGAGGCTACTGAAATAGCAGAGTAAAATAACCATGTAATCTGACAATGCAAATACACACATTTTTTAAGTAGGGGAAAAATGGGGAGAGTATATTAAAAAATAATTTGGATGTTTTAAGTACTCTTAGTAGAGAACTATTATTCAGAAACTATATATAAATGGAATAAAGCAAATGAATAATTACAAAACATTCTAATTCTAACATTCTCTTTGTACTTAGGAACCAGAATTCTAATGTAGAAAATAAGGGCCAGAGATTTAGCTCAGTGGTTCTGAGTTCCATCCAGTAATCACACACAGCAATGCCAGGTGTGGTGACTCCTGCCCACCATCAATCAGTACCACATGCCATAATGCCACACCCACCAGCATTCAGTACCACATACCACAAGGCTGGGCATGGTGGCTCAAACCTGTAATCCCAGTACTCAGGAGGCAGAGGCAGGAGGATTGCTGAGTTTGAGGCTTGCCTGGGCTACACCGTGAGCTCAGGGCCAGCCTGAACTACAAAACCAAGACCCTGTCTCAAAAAAAAACCAGCCACTGCAATCTAAGAAAAAACCCACAAACTTCCTAGATACAGCTATTATCTTATAGGAATTAAATAGAAATAGGTGAAAATATACCATGTTGATAGAATTAGCAAAATTCAGAGTGTAGAAAACTGTCCCGACCCAACAACCCAAGTAAAACAACAGATAAATCACAGGGCTAACCAGAGGAAGAGATGGGAAGGAATGCTTTAGATTTAAAGGGACTTAAAAGGCTTTGTTTTGAAGAGAAAAACTAAACCCTAGTTTAAGGATATGAAAACAAAAAGCGAACACCATTAAAGTCAGCACAATGATTACTTTCTGGGAGAAAGGGTCCTGAGATTGAGATGTGGACAGAGACAAGAACTCTGGTGTAGCTACCAAAGTGTCTTCTTGACTAGAATAGTGCTGAAAATATTTCTAAGGGCTCATGAAGCTATATATTTGTTTTATTAACATTTTTAACAACTATGTTTTATAATACTGTAATAAAGAAGTTCAAATAATCTGCATGCATCCATAATAAAATATGTAGAAAGTATCTATACCAAAACATTAACACTAGAAACTCAAGTTTATATTTTTAATTTCTGTATCATAATTTTTTTGTAGTGAATAACTTTAGTTTTATTTGTGTGAGGGGAGCATATTATTTTTTTTTAAAAAATACAAGAATATAATAAATAAGTTGACTCCCAGCCTAAAGTTTATTAAATTTTACCTGGCCATTTCCTCAGTATGAACTGAAATTTGCAATATCCACTTTCAGTCAGCTACAGACAAATATTTTTAAAAAGCTTAAAAAACACACACATATACAAATAAGTATATGTGTGAAATCTGCATGAATTCTGTTGATTGTATCAACATCAATTTATTGGTTTTGGTACTCTACTATAATAATGTCATGTTATCACTAGGAAAAACTGAGGGAAATTTAGACCTCCATATAGCATATTCCAACTTCTCTGAGTTTTAATTATTAAAAAATAAAAGTTAAAACTAATTTGGTATTTGTAGGGCCAATAATTCCAAAGAAACTATAATACCCTTTTTGTGTGTATATGGTACTACAGATAGAACTCAGGACCTTATACTTGCCAGACAGGGTGGCACCACTGAGCTACACCCCCAGCCCTATAATATCCTTACCTAACCAAAACAGTCACACTTTTCTAACACAGTAATTATTAATTTTAGCTCATTATGCTAGAAACCCAAAAAGCCTAGTATTTAATAATACATAATACAGTATTTGAATCTATCCAAATATTAGAAACACTATTCCCATAGTCTGTAATGGTACATAATTAAGAACTACATTATTAAAAAAAAAACCAAACATTTAACAGTACAAAAGCAAATTTGGCTTCCTAGTAATACTCTCTTTAAAAACTGGTTTTCCAGGGTTGGGGATATAGCTAAGTGGCACCATGCCCACTTTACAAGTGCAAGGTCTGGAGTCTGATCCCTGGGCCAAAAGAAAAACAGAAACTGTTTTTCCATCAAATATATAAAAATGCCAGAGATACAAAAAACCAAAGGTACAATGGCTCAGTACATATCTACTAGTGAATAAACAGTTACAAGGAAGAGCTTAACTTTTGGATCCACCATGAATAGAACATTCTTTTGAAAAGAAATGCTATAAAACTATCTGAATAGTCCTATTTCTCATGAGGATTCTGCACAGATAGGGTATCTAAGCTAACATTCTTATTTCTAAGGGAGTAAAATCTCTACATGATCAAGCAAATGAGACATAATACAAGTCCATCCAGGAAGAAACTCATATAGTACATGTGCGAAGGCAGTCTGTAGAACAGGTAGCGTACCTTTTGATAAGGTCTCTTAGGTGATAGGCTGGAATTGCGGCATTCACCACTGCTTTACTGGCAAATATGTGGTCAATAATAGCAGAACTGTTTGCCTTAAAAAAAAAAGAAGAGCCGTCTTTAGGTTATTCAAATTCAGTTGGTGTATATGGAGCACTGTGCACACACAGTACTGTTTAGTAATAGCAAGAGAAAACTCTCTTGATCTAAGATCTAAGAGCTTATGATCTTAATGCAGGAGACTAATTTTTCGAGAGGAGGAACACTCTTTTCTTCATTCTTAGCATCTAATACAATAACCAGTACTCTACAAACATTTAACCCAGGCAACCATGTAAAACGGTAATCTAATACAAAGTGAAAAATGAATGTATAAAAGGTGAGTCAGTGTCTAGTAGTAAATATTCAACTGACTTTCAGGAAAAAACTATCACTGAGAAAATGAGTAAGTATTAAAATGTTACTGGTCACATTATTTGTATTCTAAATCTTTATGGAATACATTTTCTCCTGAATATTATGCTAATTCAGAATTTTCAATAGGGTACATGAATAAGACTTGATATAAACTGGGTGTGGTGGCACAAATCTGTAATCCTACTACTCTGGGAAGGTGAGGAAGGAGAATGACAAGGTGAAACCCAATCTAGACAAATTAGTAACCTAGTAAAACCTTGTATTAAAAAAGGGGCTGGGAAGCAGCTCAGTGAGATTACGGGGTTCAATTCTCAATATTGCATAAAACAACAACAATAAAAGACCAGCTATAATTTACTGAATTCTTACACAACTCATAGGCTTAAAGCTAAGCATCTGGCCGGAGACTTAGCTCAGTGGTTCCGGCACCTGCCTAGCAAGCGCAAGGTCCCTGGTTCAATCCCTGGTAACCACATACAACAATACCATGAGCAATCAGTACCCCACACCACAATGCTGGGTGTGGTGGCTCACGCCTATAATCCCAGCACTCAGGAGGCAAAGGCAGGAGGATTGCTGAGCTCGAGGTTTGCCTGGGCTACACAGTGAACTCAGAGCCAGCCTGAACTACATGGCGAGACCCTGTCTCAAAAAACAAAACAAAACAAAACAAAACGAAAACTAAGCATCATTTCATCTTTTAATCTCAATACTATTAGGAGACATGCTATTGTTCTCAGTATTTAGAAAGTAAACTATGGTTTTGAGAACCTAAATAAACAACAGTAAGAGATGAAAGCAAGATACAAGTCCTAAACGTTGGTAATTTTGCCTATAGAAAGCGTTAAACATTAATAATGTTTTAGCTAGGAAAGTTTATATTCAGTACTCCATTAACATATGTTGTACCTCAACATTTCACACAAATTTCAAAGTGACCTAATTCTGATAAGCTCTGAGCCAAGCAAATAAAGTTCAAAGGGTTCACAGATTGTTAATCTATTTTTGGATTAGCCTAACTGCAGTACCAACAATCAAGAATGATAATTCGTTTTACCTGACAGCAGCATTTTTGGGCCAAAAATAAGCACTGATATACTCATTAGGCTATTAACAGTATTCTTTCCAGGAAGCACCACAAGAGTAGCTGGAAGTTTTAACAGAAATAAAACTCTGTATGTTACACTGTAATAAGTCATATAGTATGTTATGTATTAGAGGCTCAAAAAAAGTTAATGCTTAAAATACAAACATTTCAGGCCAGAGATTTAGCTCAGTGGTACCGCGCCTGTGTCAAAAGCACAAGGTCCAGTTTGATCCTCAGTACCAGAAAAATAAAAATCCAAATATTTCTTATTAAATATTTAATTTCAAAGCCAAAACATTATATTTATCAAACTAAGGCTAGAGGAAACTGATGTGATCACAATGGTAAAGTTCAACAATAGTCGAAAACAATTTTTAACTTTATGGTAAATATATAATAATTTTAATCAAATGTCATAGGTTTAAAACTTAGAACTGGCATATATTGTGAATGGTGCTCCAGCATGAACCCCTTTTTAAGAAAAATGTGGCTGTCCCCTTCTCCCCTTCTTTTAAAAAAAAGAACTTAGAAATCATGTTCCCACAGAAACAATGATATAAACAGTGGTCATTTTACCATATCCACATATGGAATATAAATAGATATGAAGGAGTATAAACTGTGGGACATCACTTTTAATCTTTAAAAGAAACAGAACTTGGGCCCAAGTCTGGAGCACCCAGCTGTATAATCTGAAGCAAACTGTTTTATACATCTGTGCCTCCAGTTTTTTTCTTTCTTATTCTGTACTGAAAACAAAGGGGCTCTGCACTGACCTATGTGCCCAGCCCCTTTATTTTGCCTTTTGAGATAGGGTCTTCTTAATTTACTAAGTTGCCCAAGCGGGGTTTCAACGTGCAATCGTCCTACACTAGCCTCCCAGAGTGCTGGATTATGATTCTAAGTCCAGGTATGCTTTTCATTTATTAAACAAAATAATCAATATCGACTCTATCCTCAGAGAACTGGAAGAACTTAGACTGTATGTTAAATTACTGTTTTCAACTACAAAGTATTATTCAGAGATTACCTTATAACCTATGGTTCTATAAGTAATACATTAGAAACTAATATAACTAAGATATTAAACAAAGAAGTCACTTTGCTTCTTCAGCAAAACTGAATATCCTTAAGGAACCCAAAGCAAAACATAGTGTGGTTTACCTTCCATTCCTGAGATCTGACTGTATGTTTCAGTTTCATTCCTGAGAACATTTCCAGTAAAATGATTCCAAGGCTCCACAGATCAACAGCTGAGGTACATTCTGTATCACTCTGCAGGCCAGCCTGGGCCAAGCAATTTTGCAATTCTGCTTCTGGAGCCCGATACCCGTCTGTCTGAATATACTTTACGTCCTAAAGAAAAAATGAGTAAGTATTGTAACCAATAAAAAGCTGTGCACTTTTCATCTATCTCAATGTGTGTTTACTTCTCTATACATGCAACACAACATTGTTAAACTAATGTCAGAACTGTTCAGTCCTTGGTTACCGTAATTCTTCAGTTCATTAATTGGGCAGTTCTCACAAACAAGCCATACATTTTCCATACAGTTGCTCATAAAGAAATCTTCTTTAAATGGTTTCTTACATACTAGGAATTTATATTTAAAAAAAAAAACACTCTGCAAAGAGCTGATAAAACATGAAGAATGGGTCCGGAGGAGGGTTAGCTCAGTGGTTCCAGAGCCTGCCTCACAAGCGCAAGGTCCTGAGTTTGATCCCCAGTAACCACATATAATACTGGGTGTGGAGACTCACGCCCACCAGCAATCAATACCGCCTACCACAATGCCGGGTGTGGTGGCTCATGCCTGTAATCCCAGCACTCGGGAGGCAGAAGCAGGAGGATTGCTGAGTTCGAGGCTTGCCTGGACTACATAGTGAGCTCGGAGCCAGCCTGAACTACAAAGCAAGACCCTGTCTCAAAAAGGAAAAAACAAACAAATATGAAGAATGAAGGATTTCCCAGAACTATCACATTTATTCTTCCATAAAAATACACCGCCAACACTGAAGACACCAGGAATTAACCAAATGCCCACAGAATAAAAAAAGCATTCTATCTAAATTGGTACTTTTATCAACTCCTGTGTCCTACTAGTTTCTCCTTCCTGACCCAAACGCATGTCCCTTTTTCACATGGTGGCCCTAAAATTCTTCACTTGCTTCATCCCCGGGCAGTTCAACATATTAGCAAGAAATACTTCAGTTCCAACTGAACTGTCTTTAATATTTCAAAATAGTTCAAACCACATTTTTAACTATAAGGGAAAAGAAATGGCATTTCTTACCTGATTGCCCTCTTTGAAGCTAAGTCCAAAGTCAATGAGCTTAAAACATTCATTCTCTGCACTCCACAATATGTTTCGTGGTTTGAGGTCTGCATGAACATAACCCTCATGATGAAGAAAAGCAAGGGCCTCCAGAACATCTCTGGCACAATGCTGTATCATCCACATGGAACAACCCTGGTGACTGGAATATAAAAGCAATTCCGAAACACTGACATCCAGGAGTTCAAGCAACAGACAGCGTGATGGCACATTTGGAGAGAAGTGGATTGTAAAGACTCCATATAAAGTCACTAGAAAAAGAAACAAATTACAATGTCTTAAAAACCAGGCTCCGTAGATTACCACTGAAGTAGATAGCTCTGTAATATAAATTTGATTTAGTTTAGATAAGGATAACTTGGTTGAACAAGCAAGTTTCCACTATTTTTCATGTAATATCTTAAGACAATTAGGTTATTTTAATGAGATAACGTTTAACAGCTTATTACCAAAGATATTAAATATAGCAGGATTCCAACTGATTCAACACTCAGTGGTGAGTGAATCTGCACTTACAGTGCCAAATTAAAATTATTAAAAATAAAAATCGGGCCGGAGGGTTAGCTCAGTGGTTCTGGCGCCTGCCTCGCAAGCGCAAGGTTCTGAGTTTGATCCCCAGTAACCACATACAATGCTGGGTGTGGAGACTCACGCCCACCAGCAATCAATACCACATGCCACAGTGCCGGGCGTGGTGGCTCACGCCTGTAATCCCAGCACGTGGGAGGCAGAGACAGGATTGCTGAGTTCGAGGCTTGCCTGGGCTACATAGTGAGCTCAGAGCCAGCCTGAACTACAAAGCGAGACCCTGTCTCAAAAAAATAAATAAAAAATAAAAATCATAATATTTAAGAAATTCAAAAGTAAACTGAAGCTTGCTTCTTGATCACAAACACCACTCTGTACTCTAGATGTTAAAAGAGATTAAGACATTCCAGATAACGTTTCAACTTAATCTTGCAGATTCAACAAGTCCTGAGGTCTGTAGAAATTCTCCCTCTTTACTCTGTGGCTTATAATGATGCACCATTTAGCAAACTTTTAAGAAACATGCAGTGCTCGTGTTAGGTAATTCTTTTCCAACACTGTATTATTAAAAAAGTCATTCCTCGAATTAAATAATTATACTTGCCAAAAAGGCGGGTTTTTTTCTTAAAGTTAACCAAAGATATCATTAATTACAAGCTTTCTGCTGGTGTAATGACAATTCAGATTGTTTTCACTGATCGACCATCAATTATTATATATGTAACATCCGGCATATCTGAATCATAAAACAATCTGACCAAAGCAAGGCAAAATGTTCCTAAATTCCACTCTTTATAAGGAATCCTGAGTCATCTCCTTCAAATTCACACTAAACATGTATAAGTTGATAAGCTATATATTATTACAGTAGCAGTGATGTAATAGCTTTAAATATTTCCCATTTCGTACTGGTATATGTTAAGATGACAATCTGACAAAGATAACTCCTTTCACTAGAAAAGCTATTTCTCTATGCTAATGAATGCGGCACTCTAAGGGACCCAGTAAATAGGACTTAATGAGCATCTACTGTGGGACACTGCGCGAAGCAGATCACCAACTCTACCGTCCCCCACGCAAGGAGCAAGAAAACGACAGGGGGATGGGAAAGGGTCAGCAGCTAGTGGTAACCTGGGGCCAGACCCGCTTCTTCCGACTAATGGGCGAAAAGAGGGCTCCAGGCTGAAGGGCAAGCTTGGACTGGGACACATACAAGGAGGAAGGCAGCGACAATTACCAATGTTCCGGTGACCCTGCAACTGCTCCAGCGCCGCCCTCTCTTTGCGGAAACCGTACTCTGCGGCGGACGCCGCCGCCCCGGTGGTTCCTGGAGGCAAGAACTGCTTGAGAGCGCCGGGGGGCGAGCCGGGGGTGCCGCAGCAGCGCACCCGATACACCGAGGCTGAGGAGCCGCTGCCCAGGCGGCTCTGTACCTGCCACAACCGCCCGAAGGCCTCCAGAAACCGCGGCGGCTCCGCACCCCACGCACAGCCGGACCCCGCCATCGGTGTGTGCTGAGGGCGCTGGCACACAGCTGACACGACGCCTGGGGCAGGCTGGCAGGGCCCTCGGTCACATCCCCGCCGGCCGAACCAGCGGCTCCGCAGGGAGGGGCCTGCAGCCGCCTCACCAACTCCCTGAACCTCAGACCGCCATGACACCGGAAGCCGCTCACACCCGGGTCCCAGACACCGGAAGTGGAGGAGGAGCCAATCCTAAAGGCTGAAGGAGGCGGGCCTAGAAGGGAAAAGGTCTGGGAGATGGTTTATTAGGTTGGGACAAAAAGACTGAGAATAAGACATACTAAAATTCATTATTAAATATCTGCCGCAGTGCTAAATGCTTTCATACATTTAGTTGCTGAAACTAAACGTTACTGTGTTTCTTATAGAGGCATCTCACCCCTCCACTGGGAACCTAATAAAGTAAAATCCTGCCTACATTTTTTAGAGAAAAGACCTCCAGGGAAATGTCCCAGATACTAATGAAGAGGGTTTACCACCACTTCTGGGGCAAACTACCAGTACTGAGAATTGAACCAACCATACTTTACACTGAGCTACATCCCCAGGCCTCTTTATTTTTTATTTTGAGAAAGGGTCTTGCCAAATCACTAAACTCCCTAGAATGAGCTTGAATTTATGATCCTCCTGCCCCAGCCTCCCAGAATTTTTAGGTTACAGTTGTGGGTCTTTCTCTTCTTGCCTGGCTCTGCCTTATCAAACAGCAGCCACCCAGGGCAAACCTAGATCTTTGACAACTTTTAATTTGTCTATTATTACTCATTTAACAGATGTTTACTGAGTAACAAACCTGGCAATGAAAAGTGTCAGTTTACAAACCAGGGTCTGTAAACACTTTACTTTTCAGTAATTCAAGTTTTGAATTTCAAGTTCCATTCTGATGGTGTGGTAGAAACTTAGAGTCAGATACTGTTATGGTTACAGATGTCCCCTCAAAGCCTCATGTATTCATAGGTAGGGCCTGGGGGAGATGATTGGATCATAGGGTCTTGACTAATTCACTGATGAGTTTAGAGCTAACTGTGATGTTGGGAGATGAAGCCTGGTTGGAGCAGGTGGGTCACTGGGTGTGTGTCTATCACTTCCTCCTTTGGTCTCTTCCTGCTGCCATGCCATTAGCTCTTTCTCTTTTGCAGTACCCCTCTGTTATGCTGTTCTGCATTCAGGCCTACTGACTGTGGACTGAAACCTCTAAATCTGTGAGCCAAAATACAATGGATCTTCCAGTCATGACCAGTTTGACCTATGAACAATTTCGGTTATTTTAGTTTTTACTTATAATCAAAGTTTTGAGTTACAACCCGACTGATGGCTGCTTATGTTTCCAGATAGTCTCATATACAGATTTAACTTCACAGAGTTCTGGAAAGAACATTACAACATCCTTTCCTTTCCTTACAACATCCAATAGGCTTAATTGACAACTTCTGGGTCAGTATCTTTCTAAGAACACTGAGATCTGCCCATCTACAGGCAAGAGATTTTGGAGGCTATGTAGAGGTGTCTGAGCCTTCAGTTGACCAACTTGGGTTATAACAACCCCTTGAGAATAGCCCGAATTCCTAAGTCAGGGGTCCATTGTAAATCTTTCCTCCTGTAAGTCCTCCTGTGGGTGCCAGGTGTTGTGTCTTAGTGACAAGAAAGTAACTAAGACTGATAATTTGCTCCCATTTCCCTTTCCCTGAGGTTTTTGTCTAAATTCCCAACTAAATGGAGCAGGTTGTATAAAGTGAAGAGTTTGAGGAGTTGTGTGCCTGGTTGCCACTGAGATGTGCCCAAATTCTGTCTACGTGGCTTATTCAGGGCCTGGAATAAGGAGAGCACTGTCACTCACTTACTTTTTCTAACCAGCATTTTCTCTTAAGTCCATGTCAATCTCTTGAGGGTGTGGGCTTTTGGAATACAGAAATCAAGTAAACAGACATGAAATTTTGTGATTTTGCAGCCATATATACCTCTAAGAACACAATACTAGTGAGCTCAGGGCCAGCCTGAACTACAAAGTGAGACCCTGTCTCAAAATAAATAATTAAACAAAATAAAACCCCTAAAAATAAAAAAAGAAAAATATGAATTAAAGAAAAGCATTTTATTCTGTCCCCTTATTGAAAGAGTATTTGAAAATCAAAAGTATTTGAAAGTAAGTGCTAACACTTTTTGAAGTTAACTAGTCCTCATTGTGTCACTGGGATGCTGATTTCTCACTTCTTGTTGCCTTTGATGAAAGAATTCAGTTACAACACATAGGCAGACATGCAGAAGTGTAGGCAGAATTTACTGAAGAGTAGATATATAGAGAGTTTTCCCTTTAGGAGAGAAGGTAGGCAGTGCTACGAAGGTATCTGCCTTCAATGTTGAGTTTTGATATCTTTTTATGCACACAAAAGTTACTGCTGGGACTCAGGGAACTAAGACGATTATCATTCATTCATTGATAGTCACACTGTGGATATCTATCTCAAAGAAGTCTTCCTTGTTCTTTTCAGGTGGTCAGTGTTCCCCAAGTTCCTTAATAAAATAAGAATCTAAATCAAGTCTCAGCATAATAAGGAAGAATTGTTGGGAACAATCCTGTTTGAGAAAAATAATTGGAAAGTCGAAATTGACTAGGTCTTGCTGGTGCAGATGGCCTTTGGACCTCAACTCATCCTCAGCTCTGCCAACAACAAAGACTCTGGTGGTCCCACACACTGTGATGCTTCAGAGTGGAACTAAGCCATTGCAGGAGTCTGTACTTCCCTGGAAGTCTGTTACATTTGTTACTCCTGAGATATGGAAACTACTGCCCTCTGAGTGACCTGTTACATTGCTTCCTCTGAATGGACTTAATAAAAGGTGTGGCCGGCTGGGGCCGGGGGTGTCTGGTACTCAGAGTCGCATGGATCAGGCCCAAGCTCAGTTTCTCTAAGCCTCATTTCTGCCTAATTATTAATTATTATTCTGTCGTGTGTCATCAACTCACAGGAGACTAGAATGTAATGCAAAGGTTCTAGTTTCGTTCCCCTTCCCTGTTTCCCACAACCTGGAGGAGAGGACTTAGATAAGTCCACAAGTGACAACATAGCAAAAAATCAGACCACTTCTGAAAAAAGATCTTTAACTTCTTTTTCAATACTTGTGTACATGTTTTGATATTTTTTTGAACAGCCACAACCACACCCATCAGCCAACATTGGCCAGGGTCTGAAAGAGGACGAATGAGAAAGAGCCACCTTGGAAGGGTTCCACATTGGCTAAAAGAGTAAAACTAAGGGACCATATTCACCAAAGGTTATCCAGCCCTGGAGGCTCATTGGTCACCCCCATATGCACCATTAGTGGTAGGCACCTTGTCTCCTACAGCCAGGTTCACTGAAGATCCTCACAGTGTAACTAGAAACACTGGAGAGGTGATGCACACCTGTAACCAGCATTCTTAGAGGGAGGGCCAGAAGATAGTAACTTTGAGTCCACCCTGGGATATTTAGTGTCGTAATGAGACACAGCCTCAAGAAATAATAAGTAGATATGGATTTAGCTCAGTGCAAAAGCCCTTGCTCATTCTTCAGTCCAAAAAGAAAAGAAGAAAAAGAAAAAGTAGACTACAAGCAGATATTAGGAGTGGTAATGTGTCTTACATATACTGTAAGCAATGCTTAAAAATCTCCTTCCTGCTAGGCTCTTTAGGGGTCATCTCATATTTCCTTACTGCTAGAATCACCCTTCTCCTTCCCAGGATTTGAATTCCCTGAGGAGTATTGACCACAGAGGGTCAGAATGGAAATCCCAGAGAAGACAGATCCCTGTGCTGGCCTACTTGACCCCACTTTTTCTTAGCTCTTGATTTAAAAATTGAAGATTTCTTGTTTTCTGAATAATTCTCCTCTCTAAAAATTTCAATACCTATTCAATAGTATAGGTGTCTCAATGTTACAGGGCAGTAGTCATTAACCTAAGACATGTGTGCCCCAGCATGCACACAGAACTCTCATAGTCAGTATGTGAGCCAAATTGCCCCAGCATACCCCTACTATCCCAGCATCAGATAACAGTCCACACAGGGGACGTGTAATGTCATGACCTGTGACACATTAGAGAAGATTTGTCAGAGTTTTGGCATGATTGGTCAATATTCAGGTTTAATTGCAGTGTAAACACTTTGTGATAAATAAGTGGGTTTAGGGTTGCAAAGTAATGTTGTATATATTGGGTCTCCTTATTTTACTTCCTAAACTGTGAGAAATTGAGGGTATTCTTACAAAGTAAATCATCACTCTCAACAACTAAATGCAAGACAGTAAATCTAAGACTTTCTTTAGAAATTTTCAACATTAATACTGGAGACACCTACCACCCAAATTCAATAATCAGTACGTTTGCTACTCTAATTTTACTTGTACCTCTTTTTATTCTTGTTCAAGTATTTAATGCAAATCCTAAATATCATGCTTCCATGACTCCATATACTCCATATGTCAGTAGATGCTTGTGTTGAAATATATGTGACATATATATATATATATATATATATATATATATATCTTACATAACCTCAATAACATGAGCACAAACTAAAAATGTAAAATAATTCTTTAGTATTAGAAAATACTCAGAGTTCCTCCAATAGCTGAAACCTTTTCTTTTGGCATTAGGGGTTGAACCCATGGCTTTCACATTGAGCTACAACCCCAGTCCTTTAACTTTTTTAAAATTTTGAGATAGTATCTCACTAATTTACTATATTTCTCAAGCTGGGCTTGAATTTGCAATCCTTCTAACTTAGCTTCCAAGAGAGCTGGAATTATAGGCATGCACTATCATGAAATATTTTTAGAGTTGGC
>PVIC010021206.1:0-28586 GCA_004025085.1 Thryonomys swinderianus
TGTGGCTTCGTCAGTCTCAACATCCAGAGCAAACTGTAGCAGGGTGGGAGTGGAGGTCCCTCCTTTTGCAGGGTGACCATAACAGATTAATGGGCCTTATGCTGCATGAAAGGAGCCTATTGCTCCAGACATGGTGGCACAGGCCTGGAGTTCCAGCAACTCAAGGCGCTAAGAGGAGAGGTCCTCGAGTTCAAGATCAGTCCAGTGCCTTGTCTCAAAATAGGAAAGGTAGGGACTGTGAGTCAGCTGTAGAGCACCTCTGGGTTTAATCCCCAGTACCAGCCCCAAAAGCCAGTCTCAAAGGGCTCCAGGCTGTTTGATTTCCTTTATATGACATTCTTGACCAAGGTATAGAGAGGAGAAGTAGTGAGTAGGAAAGGATTTACGTGCAACTGTAGGGTTAACACAGGAAGTCACTGTGCTGATGACGTATTCTGTGCTTTGACAGTGGCTATGCTTAAGTGATGCGGTGAAATGACAAGATATCAACACACTGCAACAGTGTCAGTCTTCCAGTTTGGATATTGATATAGCTTGCAAATCAGGTAGTCATCCAACCAACTGGAGCAATCTAGATGTTGGTTCAGGTGCATGCCAAAAGACAGGGCGGGGGTAGAGAGGGGTGGTAAAGCACATGCTTTGCACACAGGAGGCCCCAGATCCAGTTCCTGGCATCTCCAGCCCCTTCTATCTAATGTCCACCTGCAGCCTGTCAGAGGCTGAATGTGACAAACCACAGATGCATGCCAAAGAGTACAGTCTTATTTCATATAGATAAAAATCTGAGGGGCAAAACTCAATTATACTTTTAAAGATGTATAGCTGTATAAAACTACAAAGAAATAAAAGAATTAATGACCATAAAAACGAAAACAAAAGTTACCTCTGCTTGGAGCAGGAGAGGACTGCAGTTGTAAGTGGTACATAGAGAACTTGTTTTTGGACCGGTGTCAGGATCTAGGGGGTAGATACACTTGTATTCACATTATAATTAGGCACACACTGTGTGTGTTCCATGCACCATTTTATACAGGTGTTCTTTTATAATCAAAAATTTTAGAACATATGTAGAAGGATTAGTTATAAAAAAAACACATTTTCTTGTGAGACACACAGGAAGAGGGGAAAGACAGGTGAGGTACTATCTGAACTGAAGGGAAGGAAGAAAATTGTATTTCCCCTGTGAGGTATAGAATAAAGCTAAGCTAAGAATATGAGAAGTCTGGGCCGGAGATTTAGCTCAGTGGTTTCAGCACTTGCTTTGTAAGCGCAAGGTCTTGAGTTCGATCCTGGTAACCATATACAATGCTGGGTGTGGTGACTCACGCCCACCAGCAGTCAATACCACATACCACAGTGCGGGTGTGGTGGCTCACGCCTGTAATCCCAGCACTCGGGAGGATTGCTGAGTTCGAGGTTTGCCTGGGCTACATAGTGAGCTGAGGGCCAGCCTGAACTACAAAGCAAGACCCTGTCTCAAAAAAAAAAAAAAAAAAGTATATGAGAAGTCTGAAGGAAACTGCCAAATATTTACAAAAACAGCAGGAACAGAGAAGTAAGTAAATCACATGGAGTGAAGAATGTTACCCAAAAATTTGGAGCCCTAAGTGAAATAGGTAACAGTTCATTTCTGATTGGCAGTCACAAAAAACCCATCTAGCATAATGTCATGGTCTTCAGCATGTTCTACACTTGATCTTAGCCAAAAGGCCGAGAAGTGATCTTCAGCATGTTCTATGAGGCCAAGGAAATTACTGTAGTAGTAGATTTGGGAATGATACATTAAAATGAATCTAAGTGCATTCATCTAATATACATCTAGGCATTCTGGGAATTTAGGAACAAGGTCAGGACAAGTCTACACTTCTGAGGTAAATATAAACAGATTATAAAATGAGTGAATGATAAACAGTCATCTAAAAAGGATGTATTGAGGAGATTTGAAAAATTCCTAGTTGAAACTACAATCATCAGAGTTTGATTTGTCCTCAAGTTTAGGTTATAGTTAGAAGAGTTTAAGAACTGTGTTGCTAACACTGTAACTTGACTGCATGTAGGAAAAGTTTTGTACTGTTGAAAGCTGAGGGAAGGTTATACGTTTTAAACTAAACCTATGTATATGATTTTCTTGTTTTAGGACTGGAAATGTGTCTGACCTGCTAACTGAAGAGTGTCACTGCTCATGTACTTTCTTCTTCTAGTTCTGTTTCATGTTAACTGTTTAATTTTATTCTGTCCAATATTCTGACAACGACTACTATCATAACATTTTCTTTTATTCAGATGGGCCAGTTTTACTATTCAGCCAAAGCTTTCGATGTCCTGGAGAGGCTGGACCCCAACCCTGAATACTGGGAAGGCAAAAGGGGCGCATGTGTAGGCATTTTCCAGATGATCCTGGCTGGGAGAGAACCCAAGTAAGCAAACCAAAGGAAGACGATTCATGATTCATTTGGTGTGTGAGGGAAAATAATCAGTTACTTGGGTATCTTCTGAAAGCTCAAAATTATAATGCCGTTTTAGAATGACGAAAAAATGTGAAGATGTTAAGTTTTTCTGTTGGACCATTTACCTACAAAAAGGGTCTTGTTTTTTTTTTTTTTTGAGACAGGGTCTCGCTTTGTAGTTCAGGCTGGCCCTCGGTTCACTATGTGGCCCAGGCAAGCCTCGAACTCAGCAATCCTCCTATCTCTGCCTCCCAAGTGCTGGGATGACAGGCGTGAGCCACCATGCCTGGCACTGTGGTTGGTATGTGGTATTGATTGCTGGTGGGCGTGAGTCACCACGCCCAGCATTGTATGTGGTTACCAGGGATCAAACTCAGGACCTTGCGCTTGCGAGGTAGGCACCAGAACCACTGAGCTAAATCTCCAGCCCCAAAAGGGTCTTGTTTTTATAGTCAAATCATCCTAAATCATGCATATCAGAGATCTTGCATATGCCATGGCTCTCAACTCTAAGGGCAAGATGTGGATTTGTTTCCAAATGAGTGGCTATTTCCATAAACATCTTGTCCAGTGCCACCTTCTAGCCTCTTTCCTAGGCCTCCAACAATAGGAATGGAGGGATGTGGTTAATAATTGGTTTTCTTGGGCCGGAGATTTAGCTCAGTGGTTCCAGCACCTGCCTCACAAGTGCAAGGTCCTGAGTTGATCCCCAGTAACCACATACAACAATGCTGGGTGTGGTGACTCACGCCCACCAGCAATCAGTACCACATACCACAGTGCCGGGCATGGTGGCTCATGCCTGTAATCCCAGCACTCAGGAGGCAGAGGCAGGAGAATTGCTGAGTTCGAGGCTTGCCTAGGCTACATAGTGAGCACAGGGCCAGCCTGAACTACAAAGCGAGACCCTATCTCAAATAAAAGAAAAAAATTGGTTTTCTTTTTTTTTTTTGCTTTTGAGACAGGGTCACGCTTTGTAGTTCAGGCTGGCCCTGAGCTCACTATGGTGCTCAGGCAAGCCGCCGCGAACTCAGCAATCCTCCTGTCTCTGCCTCCCGAGTGAAAAATTGGTTTTCTTATGCTTCCTGTATTCCAAAAATGCTAAGATATTAGAGTACATGAAATTCATTAGCTTTTGGCTTTATCTCAGTAGAAGTTAAAACACTTAAAACTAGGTGTTCCAAAAAACCTATTTTCATATTCATGGATTTTTTGTTACTGGTATGAATAGGAAACATGATGATTTTATAAGCAAATAATCTATGAAAAATTACTTCCTGCTAGGCCTCAGTCAAAAGATCAATGGTGAGCACAAAAAAAAAAAAAATTACTTCCTGCCTTGTCTATTTCCAATCCTAAATTAAGGTTTGAACGCATGTGGTCAAGTGAAAGATGTTCATTATGGGTTACAAAGAAGTAAAAAATTGAGAAGAGCATAGGGTGTAGATTCATAGGCAGTTATTCTCCCATTTGGTAAGAATTAGGGACTTGAGCATGCATCAGTTAAAATAGAAATTTATGTCTGAATTAGTTGAAACATAAATCTGTCTAATCTTAGTCCATCTCAGTCCATCATTCTCTCCTTCCGTATTTATTTATGTGTTTGAACCTTTGTTTACCCAGCAGTCGAACTCAGGTCCTTGCACTTTTGAGGCAGGTGTGGCACCACTGAGCTAAATCCCTGGCCCTTTGCCAAATTTCTTGAAGAAATCACACATTCCTCTGGCTTTGTAAAATTTTGCAAACATGGCACTAATAACCAAAGTGATTAACCAAAGTGAACACTCAAAGTGATTATCACCTTAAACAAAGAGGAAATCTAAGACTCCAGCAAACTGACTTGTTATCAGTGGAGCTAGAATTTGAACTCCCTGGACTTAACTCCTGGATATACACTTTCTGCCCTGTCATGCAAAATAAGTAGCAAGATGGGAATATTTAGTTCATCTCAGGAGGACACAAAGATGAATAGTATGTGTAGAGGTAATACAGATAAGCAAGGGAAATTTGGGTAGATAAGAAGGATTTCACAGAGTTTCCATTTTTCCTCTGCCCATAAGGTTAGAGCTAGGAGTCTGTCATTGGTGTATGAACACACAGTGGAGGAGTCTGTTATAACAAATGCCCTAGTAAATAGAACAGTATGAAGTTATGAGTGCATTTCATTAATTTGCATTTCTTTATTGAAACATTTTGCCCTTTCAAATCTTTTCCTCAGAGAGACCCTCCGAGAAGTGCTCCGTTTACTAAGAAGCACAGAAAACACCCAAGTAGAGTATATCATCCGAATCATGAAGAAATGGGCCAAAGAAAACAGAGTACCTGTCTAACATAGCTCCCGAGACCCAGTCCTAGGCACCAGCTTCCATGTTGATGTGAAGTGTGAAATTACTTTCCTTGAGATGGAAGAAGACTCAGGGCTCTGTGTCCCAAAGACTGTGTGGCCCTGGACGACCCCCTAGCAATAATATCCAGTGCCTTTCTCCCAGAAATACCTGAGTATTCTTACATATTTTACTGCCTTTGTGGAGAACAGCAGAGCCATATTTTTTTTCTTTTCACAATAGCATTTCATGACATTTTCTCCCAGCTGTGATAATAATGTCTTTGATGCTCAAGAATCACCCATCATGCCACTGTCTTACTTTTAGCCATCTCTGCACATTTTCCCCTTTCAGTGGGGATTCCAGAAAAGGTTTTGTGCTATATCTCTGAGTCCTGGGAAAACAGAGATTTTTTTCTTTTTTAAACAGAGTCTCACTTTGTATTCAGGCTGACCCTGAGTTCACTGTGTAGCCTAGGCAAGCCTCAAACTCACAGCAATCCTCCTGCTCTGCCTCCCGTGTGCTGGGATTAAGACATGAGCCACCACATCTGCCATTTTGTATGTGGTACCAGGGATTGAACTTGGGACCTTGCACTTGCAAAACAGACACTGGAACTACTGAGTTAAATCCCTGACCCAAGAACAGATTTTAACCAGCTGTGTGACTCTGAGAGTGGAAGGAGGTCCTGTCCCGTGTCAGACTGTCCACTCATTAGTAGATAACAGGCTTAGGGTTTACTCATTTCATCGTTAAACTGTTGGTATAAATGGATGAGGGATGTAGCACAGTGGTGCTGTACCTGTCTCGAAAGCAGGTCCTGAGTTCAATCCCTAGGTTGGGTCAGGGGGCAGCTGTTGGTATAATAATATATTACAGTGTAGTAAGATGAGTACTGCCGATTTTTTAAAAGTGAGGACTTTGGATGTAGTTCAGAGCATTTGCCTAGCATGCATGAAGTCCTGGGTTCCATCCTCACTGTAGAAAAAGAGAGTAAGTCCTATGGGGAAAATATTTGTGTTATGCCACAGTAGATATTCAGGCAAAAAAGTATATAAATCTCATTAGTCACTTATCCATTATGTTTTAGATAACAAAGCAGGTTTGAGTTTTTCTTAATGTATCTGCTGAATGAACATCAGTCTTCAAAGTAGGCCATAGAAGGAAAGAACAGACAGAGCTAGAGAGATTTGAGACACTGAAGTTAGAAGTCCCTTGAGCACTATGTTCTTTTGCCCCTTTTCCCCCAACATCTCCCTGAGGCTGGGAGAGCTATAGGGAAAGGAGACAGGAGCACAGCGAGCGCTACAGCAGCCTAGGAGGAGACCAGAGGCTGCAAGTCCTCTTTACTGGACGGTTGTGAGTTCACTCAGCTCAGCTCAGGAAGACGGCTGGTTTTCCTAGCTCTTCTTCAACTTGGATCTAATCAGGTCAGAGCACAAATCAAATTAAAAACTGGCCTGAATAACTGAATTGTAGGGAACAGAGCTACATCATTTTTCATATGCCAAAACTTCTCTGTTTCCTCGTTGTGCTATAGCTACATTTCAGTCGTTGGTTCTCAGCATTGAAGGTACTAGTTGGGTCAAATCTGGGCAGAACCTGCTATCATTTTTGAATCATTCTGCTTAAAACATTTGGAAACAGTAGTGCAAAAGACAGACTGAGGGCCAAGGATCTAGCTCAGTGGCTCTGTGCCAGCATAAAGCACTGAGTTTGATTCCCAGTACCAGGAAAAAAAAAAAAAGGTAAAGATAGATTGAAACTCCGCAGTAGTTTTTGCCCATTAAATTTGTCTTCCAGGGAATTGGTGTTAATTTCAAGCTTTCTGAACTTGAAAAGTTTTTCCATCGATGGTGATTTACTTCTAAAATGAGCTTTCACCGAACTTAATGCTCAGGATTCTCCCAGACGTTTTTCTCTTTGTGCAAGGAAAATGCCCAAGTGTTTCCCAAAAGAGCAGTTTCAGACCAATTTAAAAAAAAATTGTTTAATCGCCGGGGGATTTAGCTCAAGTGGTACCTCACCTACCTTGGGAGCACAAGGGCCCTAGTTTGATCCCTGGTACCACCCCCCCTGGATTGTTTAATCTATAGGGTCGAGCCAGAAGCATAACAACCAGCATAAAGGGAAGTAGCATCCACTTGTGTTATTTAAGTACTTCTGGAGTCTTGAAAGCGCCTCTCCGTGCTCAGCTGCTTCCCTCACACGTGACCTGGGAGAGAAGAAGGCCCAGGCTCAGGGATGTAGCATAACATGCGCAGTGCAGAGCACCAACGTGCTATTTATAGGCCATAGCATATATTACTTACAAGTGGGAAAGGTCTTCAGCAATTATTTTGTTCCTCCAAAGAATTATTATATACCACTGTATTATATTTAAATTAAAGTTTATTATTTGGTTCTTACCATGGTATTCAGTTCATGTGATGCGTAGAAAATTAAATGTTGGCCTCACACGTGACTTCACAGTAGAGGAGAGTAGATATTCCCGATAAACCCTCTCCCCTTGGAGGCTGTGCTCCTGCTGAGTCGTGGAGGCTTGGCACGTTGCTGAGTCACATGCCACTCAGAACCTCAATGTTCAGTACTCAGTACACTGTTCACACATAGAAAGCTCTCAAATACCCGACTGAATAAATATATGATTATGGTAAACAACGGACTTGTGAAATCTGACCTCACATGTTCTGGTTCCCATCTAAGTATTGTTTTTTTTTCTAAATTGAATTCTTTATTGGTACATTTTATAGACAGCTCACAGTCACACTCAACATTGGGGAATTTGTAGCAGTAGATGACACGAGTTAATGCTCACTTTTACCTATATCCCTACCCACCCACAACTCCCCATACCCTATATACATGTTCTTTCTTTTCCTTTTCAAATCATATTTATTCTTTAAGTATTGTCTTTTTTGTGGGCACCAGGGATGCTGAGATAAGCACAGCGTTGGCCCTAAGGAAGTCAGTCTGACGGAAGCACATAGGCCATTGAACACAGGGAGGATCAGCGCATCGATGGGAGAAAAGTGCGGAGAGAGGAGTGAAGGCGGTCAGAGGTTTGTATTTGCGTGAACGAGACATGTTCACGCAGGGACTCCGTGGGGGCACAGCGCACAAGCTCTGCCACACACGGACGGCCAAGTGCATGGAAGCCCAGGGACTGGCATCCTCCAGGACTGAGCACACTTGAAAGGCTGCAGGCACATGGGCTTATACCACAGTAATTGGATCCGCCTTTCTAAGAGAAAAATGAATCAATAATTTACAACTTCCTGGTTCCTTTATGCAAGACTCTCAATGTGATTTTAAAAAAATCATCTTTCTTTTCATCTTCATCGTATAACATTTTGACACTGAAGTTTGACACTGAGATTTGAGCTATATTATCACAGTATATCTAACAGCATCAGTAGGTAGAAGGCCTTTAAGAGCAAAGGAAGCCTCGAGGGAGAGACACAACTGGATACAAAGTTCATAATCCATCCACGTAAATAAACTACTGAGAGGAAGAAAAAAACTTGAGTTTCAGTGAGGTCTGACTGCTCCTGGGTTTCTGAAGTGGTTTTCTGCACTAAACTTGGACATAATCATCTGAAAAAATGTTAAGGGAATTTTATTGTTCTTCTAAACATGTGCAGGTCTTTCCTACTGATCGTCGCACAGTGAAATAATCATACTTGTCTTTCTGTTTTTTTTTTCTACCAGAGATCAAACTCATGACCTCGTGCTTGTGAAGCAGGTGCTGGAACCACTAAACTAAATTCCCCAGCCCTCTTGCCCTTCTGTTTTTAACTTTCTTTGTAAACAAATATCTATTTATGTTCTGCCACTGTTTAACTGAGGAGTAATTAATATGGTAGAGCTAAGTTGCCATACAAGTTTTAAAATTAACATTACATGTTAGGGTGGAAATACAGAATAAATTGCTAGGTACTTTAAAAGCAGTGAGATAAAGGGAAGGCTGATACATTTACTGAGAAATTCAAAAGGGGAAATGCTGTGGAGCAAGTTAAATAGAAAAAAGTGCTACCTGGGAGAAGAGAATCAAGGCAAAATTGAAAGTACAGGGCTGGGCATAGAGGAACTTGTAGTTAGATCTAAAGGGTTAGTTGGGTCCAATGTAGTTGTGCGCACCCCGCCTGTTGTACCAGTCAGGGCTTTACAGCCCCCCTCTACTGAGACTGGTGGTCAGAGCCAGGGCAGACTGCCTGGCCACGCCCACCCCTCCGCAGCAATGCTGACCTTCAGGACTTCGTCTGATGGTGCTAAGGGCCATGAAAATCGTATTGAGACCCAGCATTTCCCTCAGGGATGTAAAATGGTGACTTCCTACTCTACTAAAATTCAACAGTTTTGGAATGCTTAACTATTAGATTACTCCCCAAATTAGTTCATTCTGGAAAGGTGGGGAAAAAGGAAAATCCTCTTAATAATTTTTTTTTTTTTTGAGACAGGGTCTCGCTTTGTAGTTAGGCTGGCCCTCAACTCACTATGTAGCCCAGGCAAGCCTTGAACTCAGCAATCCTCCAGTCTCTGCCTCCCGAGTGCTGGGATTACAGGTGTGAGCCACCACGCCCGGCACTGTGGTATGTGGTATCGATTGCTGGAGGGTGTGAGTCACCATGCCCAGCATTGTTGTATGTGGTTACCAGGATCGAACTCAGGACCTTGCACTTGTGAGGCAGGCACCAGAACCACTGAGCTAAATCTCCAGCCCATCTCTTAATAATTTTTAAAGAAATGAAAGGACCCCCAGTCACCTTCCAATAGCAGTGGTGAGGCCTGTTTCCATACACAGGCCAGGCAGGTGTGCCGCTACTAGCCAGTACTACAAAAAATTGAAAACAAAACAAAACAAAACAAAATTCCTTTAAATTGGCTCCTGTGAACTTTGAAAATTGTTTTAAATTGTGAAAAAATACACAAAACCTAAAATTTGCCAACTCAACCATTTTAAGTGACAAATCAGTATCAAACACATTCACATGGCAATTTTTATGTGTATTTTGAAATTGCTTTTCATCTGTATTTAGTGCATGTTTTTAGAACTTCATGATTATCAAGTACCTTTATTTTTTAATCAAGTAATTTAAAACATAATCTGAAAATCTCTTAATGAAGACTTTTTAACTAGATACCAATCTTTCCCTAACTTTACTGAGATACAACTGGCAAGTACTGTAATATAAAATTAACAGGTACAAAGCAGTTCAGTGATACATATATAAATGATGAGCACAATCAAGTTAGTTAACATTATAACCCTACCTAGTTACAAGGTGTGTGTGTGTGTGTGTGTGTGTGTGTGCATGCGTACACACATATGCATGCCTTTGGTAAAAACACTCGAGACTCAGTCTCTTAACAAATTCCAAGTATATGTTATTGTTAACTAAAGTCACCATGCTATTTGTTAGGTCTTTGGAGCTCATTTTCATACCAATGAAACCTTGTACTCTTTGACCAACATCTCTCCGCAAAACTCTTCTCCCAACTCTTGGCAACCATCATTCGACTCTGTTGTATTGATTCAACATTTTGGACTCCACATGTAAGTGAGATGATGTATTGATTGTCTCTGTCTGGTTTATTTCACGTAGGATAGTTCCCTTGAGACCCAGCCATGTTGTTGGAAGTGGCAAAATTTCTCTTTTTCTTGATGAATGTTATTCCATTGTGTCCATGCATATGTTACATAAGACTCAGACTATTATTTATTTATTTGTGGCTGGATGGTTAAGTTCTTTGTCTTGGTTATTGTGAATAATACTACTGTGAACATCAGTGCTGATATCTCTTCAACCTATTCATTTCATTTCTTTTAGACTATTCTCAGGAATGGGGTTGGTAGCTCACATAGTTCTATTCTTAATTTTTTTTTTTTTTTTTTTTGCTTTTTGAGACAGGGTCTTGCTTTGTAGTTCAGGCTGGCCCTGAGCTCACTATGGTGCCCAGGCAAGCCGCCATGAACTCAGCAATCCTCCTGTCTCTGCCTCCCGAGTGCTGGGATGACAGGCGTGAGCCACCACATCTGGCATTCTTTTTTTTTTTGAGACAGGGTCTCACTTTGTAGTTCAGGCTGGCCCTGAGCTCACTATATAGCCCAGGCAAGCCTCCAACTCAGCAGTACTCCTGCCTCTGCCTCCTGAGTATTGCTGACTGGGATGACAGGCGTGAGCCACCAGGCCTTGTGTTGTGGTATGTGGTACTGATTGCTGGTGGGCGTGGGCCACCACACCCATTAATGTTGTATATGGTTATGGGGATTGAACCAGGGACCTTGCACTTACTAAGTAGGCGCCAGAACCACTGAGCTAAATCTCCAGCATTCTATTCTTTCAATTAGCAATAATCGCGCCTCGGATAAACCTCATTGGCTACGATACTGCCACTGTGCAAAGCTCCAGCATTCTATTCTTAATTTTACTTTTATTTATACTCTATTCTTAATTTTTTGAGGGACTTTCTGAAGGGCTGTACCAAGTTATCTGCCTACCAACAGTCTACAAATTTTCCCTTCTTTCCATGCCATTTATCTCTTGTTAGGTTTTTCTTAGTTCGGGTTGGCCCTGAGCTCACTTATATAGGCCAGGCAAGCCTCAAACTCAGCAATCCTCCTGCCTCTGACTCCCAAGTGCTGGGATTACAGGGTGAGCCACCACGCCCAGCACTGTGGTGTGTGGTACTGATTCCCAGTAGGCATGAATCACCACACCCAGTATTGTTGAATGTGGTTAACCTGGGATTGAACCAGGGACCTTGTGCTTGCTAGGCAGGCACCAGAACCACTGATCTAAATCTTTGGCCCACGTTTTTCTTTTTAATAACAACTATCCTAGCAAGAATGAGGTGCTACCTCATTGTTGTTTTCACAGATTCACACTGTTGTGCAAACAATCACCAGAACAATCTGCACACCTATTCCTGTGAAACCCTGTGACCATCAATCTGACCATCAATTGCTTCCTTCTTCTCTGACCCAAGTTATCTTGAGGTTTATCTTATCCCTTTTCTATTCCAGACTGGAATCCTTCAGGCTTCTGAGGAAAGAGAAGGGTTTGTGTTGACTTTTAATCTAAAGTCTTTCTTACCTGTGCTCCTCCATAAACCCTCTCATTCCAGCACTGGAGTCTAGCAATCCAAGCACCAAGGGAGGAACTTAAAAGAGTGCTGTGATAAACATATGAAGAGAAATGCAGCCTTACAACTATAAATTTTTTCACTTACCAAGTTTGTAAATATTAACAATTTGAAAATAACCAACTGAAAGGAGGGAAGAGGTAGTAAGAAAACTTCTTATGCACTGATTATGTGAAAATAAATAGGTATTAAGTTTGCTTAGCAAGCAGTTTAGTAAGTGTATCAAAGGGTTGAATATTCTTGTTTGTTTTTTTTTGAGACAAGGTCTTGCTTTGTAGTTTAGGTTAGGCCTCAGTTTGCTATGTAGCCCAGGCTAGCCTTGAACTCACAGCAATCCTCCTGCCTCTGCCACCTGAGTGCTGGGATTGCAGGGGTAAGCCACCACTCCTGGCCTTGTGATCCGTGGTAAGGGATTCAAACTCAGGAACTTGTGCTTGCAAGGCAAACAGAACCACTGAGCTAAATCCCCAGCCCAGCTGAATATTCTTTCACCCATCATTTGCAGGTCTAGGAATTTATTCTGAGAAAGTCATTGGCAATTTACTTAAAGATATGCATATGCCCAAGGTGAAAGACTGAAATATTGTTTATCATAATCTAAAAGAGAAATAATCACAGTGGCTGTTTACCAACATAGCCCTACCTCAGCAAGCATGGTGGCTCACACCTGTAATCCCAGCACTCAGGAGGCAGAGGCAGAGCCGATTTTTTTAGTTTTTTTCAGACAGGGTCTCTCTTTGTAGTTCAGGCTGGCTCTGAGTTTACTTTGTAACCCAGGCTAGCCTTGAATTTGCAGCTATCCTTCTGCCTCTGCCTCCTGAGTATTGTGATTACAGGTGTGAGCCACCACGCCTGGTTCCTGGATAAATTTCTAAATTCAAAGTGTAAAGTGCTTTTGCACTACCAGGGCATACATTTTTAAACCATATTTGGAAAGTTTATTTGGCATATATTGCCGAAAGTTTCAACAACACTTTGACACACACCTTGCCATTTGTCACACCAGATGGGTCAACAGAAAGACTGCTTCCTGTATTCCCCAGCACAGTTACCATTTATTCTGTGAGATGCACAACCAGCTACCATTTATTCTGTGTGTATGTGGTACCAGAGATCAAATTTGGGACCTTGTGCTTGCAAGGGAGGCAGGCAGGCTCTGGAACCACTGAGCTAAATCCTTGGCCCACAACCAGTTACTATTATGCTAAAGTACATATTTGCATTAAAAAAAATACGGTCTGGGGCTGGAGATTTAGCTCAGTTGTTCCAGCACCTGCCTAGCAATCGCAACATCCTGAGTTTGAACCCTGGTAACCACATACAATAATACTGGGCTGGTGACTCACACCCACCAGCAATCAGTACCATACACCGGGTATGTGTGGTTCATGCTTGTAATCCCAGCTCTCGGGACGCAGAGGCAGGAGGATTGCTGAGTTCGAGGTTTGCTTGGGCTACATAGTGAGCTCAGGGCCAGACTGAACTACAAAGTGAGACCCTGTCTCAAAAAAAAAAAAATACAGTTGGGTTTTTTTTTTTTACATATCATAATGCACTTTGTTAAGATACCACCTTGCTTTGTGATGCAGGCTGCTCTTGAATTTACTACATAGACCAGGCTGGCCTCAAACTAGTGATCTTCCTGCCTCAGCCTACTGAGCCCTGGGATTATAGGCATGTGCCACCATATCCCATCTTTCAACCAAAACTTGATCCAGCTGCATTAGGGAAGATGGAATGTGTTCATGTATATGAGGTGTGTGTGTATATGTGCTAAATCCTCGTATACTTTTGCAATATAATAAATACAATAATTTAGACAAAAATGTCTAATACTGAGTTCTGAGAAGTGGGAACATGAGCAAAACAAAGCGTCACAAAGATGAACTGTAATTTGTGGAAAGCACTTTGTCCTGTGGTAGAGACAGGACCACTGCAAACAGCTCCTGGCTGCTTATCCAAGAAGACAGGATTGCATGGGAGACTGGGAGTCAGGAGGTGAATGTCTGCTAGGTGGGCACCCAGCCCAGGGCCCTGCATGCATATTCATGAGAGCAGCTGCTCTAGGAGAATGAGGAGCAGCCCAAACACACAGCACAGCTTAGAGCCTATAGAAAATCCACACTGGGAACACAGGAAAAGGCATGAGAAAATCAAGTGGTATATAATTAGAACCTCGCTAGAAACTGATGACTAGAGAACTGGAGCACACAGAAGTGAAAGCTGCAACCAAATACATTACATGGACAGAAAAGCAGAAAGTATTAGTGTACTGGTTATATTTAGGCTGTCATTTGAAAGTGGTTAAGTCTCAAGTATCTGAGCATATTTTACAATACCAAGTTAAACACAAAGTATAGAAAACAAAATAATTTCATCATTGGACATTACAGACAACATCCAAAGAAACCGAGGGTCACAGGCACTACAAAATGATCTCCATAAAACAAAAATCTAAACCATTCGAACAATGAGAAGTGCTATATGCAAAGGACAGCAGGTGGATAATTTTATGGGGGAGTTTTAAAGATTTAAAGGAGAAAGAATAACATAATGAGAGAGATCTATGCTCAGACACATCTCTCCTGTCAAAAATGTAAATGGACTCAACTCACCTATTAAGAAGATTGGCAGATCGGATTCACAAAGCAAAATCGAACTCTGGGCTGTTTGCTCTCAGAACAAAGCAATGTATAAATGTTAACAATAAAAGATGGGCGATAGAGCACTAGTGAGAATGCAAATAAAAGGAGAGCAGGTGTCATAATCGAACAAGGGGAATCCAGGTCAAAATCATTAAGCAGGTCAAAGAAACATACTTTGAATGATAAAGGGTCCATTTCACAATGAAGACGTTAACAGTCATAAATATGCGAGAAAAAATAGCCTTAGTATTCAAGTAACAACAGTGCTAAGAGTTACAAGGACAGCAGTAGTAGAAGATTATAGTCCATCACAGATGAGATTCTTTTTAAAAATAAATAAAAGCTGCAGGTAATCTAAATATCCCAAATAGTATGATGTAGATTGTTAGCCTTGGAAACAAAGAGGAGAGTTCCCCTCTAAGGACCCACCAACCATTCACTAAAACTACATCCAGCCACAGAGAAAATAATATCAGATGCTTATATCAGTGCATACTATCCATTGGTCTCTTGTCTAAGCACTTCGCATACATTAACTTGATTCCAATAATTTTTCAAAGTATGTATACTATTACTTCCATTTTTGCACATATGAAAAGGAACACACAGAATGCTTAAATAATCTGAATCAAGGTTGCACAGTGCTAGTAAACAGCAGAACTGGAGTTCGAGTCAGATCACTTGGTCCCTCCCTGTGGTCTCTCTTTTTTTCTTTCTAAGACAGGGTCTTGCTGGTCTTGAATTCACAGTGATCCTCCTGCCTCAGCCTCCTGAGTGCTGGGATGACAGGTGTGAACCACCTCACTTAGCTTCCGCATTGGGCCAGAGATACTCTTCAATAAAGTCTTGGCAATGGAACCATTATGGGTCTATCCTAATCACAGTGCCATGAAATTAGAGGTTAATAGTGAAAATAAAAAATTAAGTACCCTGCCAACCAACATAATTTGATTTTCAATGCTTGGGAAGGAACCTAGAACCTTGCACATGCTAGGCCTACCACTGTGCTATATCCTCAGCCCCTGAATGAATTTGAAAATAAAAGATAATAGAGCAGCCAACTAACCAAACAAGAAATCCAGACCAAAAAACTTAACTTTTGGATAAAATAGAAAATCCAAAATAGATTAAAGCCCGGGAGACAAATTCTTTCAATCCCTGTATTAATAAACAAGAAAAACCAAACATAATGCCCCTAAAGTCAGAATGCAGGAGCCTGAGGCAGGAAGATCACAGTGAGTTCAAGGCCAACCTGAGTTACACAGCAAGACCCTCTCTCAAAATATCAAATAAATAAATACCTAAAGAAGCAAAACAATACCTTACAGATCTTATAAAGAACTAAAACCTATTGAAATGAACATAATGACTCCATAAACTAATAAATCTTTAAATTAATGAATTTTAAAATAGAAGAATGCACTACTATTGAGTATATAGTAGAAATGGTTGTTTCAAAAAAAAAAGAAAAACAGACCAGCTTTGTATAATACGGGAGATAGACTGTGGCAAAGCTGACTGGGAAAGTGAACTGGACCTGTCAATCACAAGACTCCAGGGCAACAGGAGGACTGGTATGTAAAGCTGCTGTCCACTCCCAGGTGGTGTGCACAGCACCAAAGAAGAGCAGCCATCACGGAAAGTGGCTGCTCTCGGACCAGTTATACACTCTCACTTTTACCTTTGTTTCAGCCCAAGTTTGCTCTGCCAAGCTGGCTTCTTCCACATTCATTTGTACTGCACTTTTTAGGTAAACGTTGGTGCCATTTTGGCTTGTCTCATCTAATTCTTTGCTTGAGGCAAGAAGAACCTGGAGTATTTGGCCACTTCTAAGGGAACACCCTAGAATATAACCAACCACCTGTGTGTGTGTATATGCATGTTAGAATGCAGAAATTCAGCCGTGCACAGTAGTGCACACCTGTAATCCCAGCACTCTGGAGGCTGAATCAGGAAGATCATCATGAGTGCAAGGCCAGGCCACATAGCAAGACCCTGTCTCAAAATATATAGAAATTAAATTGGGCATAATGGTACACACCTGTAATCCCAACACACAGGAAGCTGAAGCAGGAGGATTGCTATGAGTTTGAGGCCAACTTGGGCTACATAGTGAGTTCAAGGCCAGCCTGGGCTACATATTGAGACCCTGTCTCCAAAAACAAAATAGAATATAAAAAATGAAAATCATGAAAATTCAAAATTCTATAGCTTGAGTAAATTCTTAGCAGTGGAACTACTGATTAAAGAGTATGTACAATATCACTTTGGGCACATACTGCTGAGCTGCTGTATAGGGGGGTTGCTGTCTCCACTGGCAATGAGTGAATGTGATTATCTCCCCATATCCTCAGAAATACAGTAGCAACATTTAAAAATATTTGCCTGGGGCCGGTGATTTAGCTGAGTGGTTCCGGTGCCTGCCTTGCAAGCACAAGCGCAAGATCCTGAGTTGGATCCTGGTAACCACATACAATGCTGGGTGTGGTGACTCATGCCCACCAGCCATCAATACCACATATCACAGTGCCGGGGGTGGTGGCTCACGCTTGTAATCCCAGCACTCGGGAGGCAGAGACAGGAGGATTGCTGAGTTTGAGGTTTGCTTGGGCTCCATAGTGAGCTCAGGGCCAGCCTGAACTGCAAAGCAAGACCCTGTCTCAAAAAAAAAAACAAAAAAAACACAATTGCCTGATATGTGAAAAATAGTATCTCAGGGTAGTTTTAAAAAATATTTATAGCTTTTTGTCTTATAAGTATATTCTTTGTTGAAGTTAAAAACAATGGGTTTTTTGGGGGATGAGAAAAGACGTTGGGAGATTTCTCATATTATATGCTATATCACTTAAATAATATTAAGTCTATTTGTGCTTGGTTGAATTTCCCTATGAAACTGTTTTTTTGTTTTGTTTTGTTTTGTTTTTAGGGAGAAACCCTTACCTCTTTGGCAACATTCTAGATTTCTTCTATTCTGTTCTGGATTTCCTGTTCTTTCTGGAGCTGTTTTTTGTTATACTTGTTTCCCCTGGCCCCTGTAGGTCATAGAGGTGATTCTTATTTTCCCCAGTGAGAATCACCTATCCCTTTATCCTGCTACCTCATGCTATAGATCTCAGGTGAATAAATAAACAGACAGATTCTGGAAAAGCCTCTGACATCTGACTTAAAACTCTTCTTTTCAGACCGGCTTACACTGATTCCTTTCATGATACATGCAACCTAAGGCTCTAACATGTTCCTTTCATCATCCTAATCCGTTTCCTCCATCAGGTCTTCCATTGCCTTTTCCGAATCCCTAACTTTTCCTCTGAGTTTCCAATGTTAGCTTCATTTGTTCGGGGGAAGAGCTGAAAAACAAGTTTGCCCGGCTATGCCAAAGAATACTCAAAAGTTTTTCCATCCCAAGTACATGTGAATTTCACAAAAAAAATCTCTTTATCCTCCTACTTCTGCATTGAAATCTTTGCCCTATGGTTATGACCTTGTGACCCAATTCAAGAGGAAATCTTCTACTAGTTTAATATTTTGCTATTTATAGCACAATTTGCAACAACAGGTTCTGTTCTAGGCAAGTATTCAACATTGATTATGTGAATTTCCTCATGCAATTGGGAAACAGTTGCATAGAACAGAGAAAACTGGAAAACAAAGAATTATATGTTACAAGCATTAAAAACTAGGTAGTATTTAAAATGTCCATTAATAATCTATAGTATATATAAATTGTGGTATGTTTATAAGTGGAACACTCTACAATAAGGAAAAAGAATGAGTTACTGATAATTTAAAAGAACACAGATGAATTTCAAAATTGTCATGTTGGAAGAAAGCCAAGCATAATACATGTGAGCTCATACTTTATGATTTATTTATTTATTTTTTGGGCAGTACTGGGGATTGAACTTGGGTCCTTGTGCAACCAGGGTTGGTGCAGTACCATTTGAGCTAAATCCCCAGCCCCCATGCTTTATGATTTTGTGTGCATAAAGTTCATCAACAGGGAAAACCAACTCTGGTGACAGAATTTCAGGATGAGGGTTTCCTCAGGGCAGGTGGATACTGAGTGAAAAGGGGGAAGGTGATCCTTGCTGGGCATCTTATACATGTTGAAATGGGAGGTAGTTGAAGTGCTGTTATGGTTTAAGAGGCTTGTGTGCTCACTAGTGCACTTTTGGAAGGTGACTGGATTATAGGCCTTACAGATGACTTGCTCTCAGGAGGTGGGTCTGAACTATACAGTGAGAGTATCTCAAAAAACAGAAAAAAACTTATATAAAATATCCTGTGAGAGCGAACTCCTAAGTGACTCATAGCTTTGTAACAACGTTTGCACAAAGACCAGAATGTCTGTGAAGATCTGAAGGAAGAAAGTCACAGAGACAGAAAGGGAAGCGCAGCTGGGCAGGGAGTGAGCTAGGTGCATCGGAAGGAAGGTGGGTGAGACTGAAGAGCGGTGAGGGAGATGGGTGGAGACACAGGAGGTGAAGTGGGATGGGGGCCGGGGCCCAGTCCTAAAATGGAATCAGGAGTTTGGATATTGTTACAGATGAAACCAGAAGCCAGTGGAAAATAGTTTCACAAGAAAAGCATTTCAATAAAGTAGAGGTAATCGCACTGTTGTGGCTTATATGTAGCTGTCCCCACAAAAATGTATATGTTCATAGGTGGGGAGCTTTGGAGGTAACTGGATCTAGGGTCTGTGATACTAGATTAAGGATTTATGGTACTAAATTTGCTTACTGCTGGTGTAGTGCTTGGGTATAGTAAGGAGGGCCCACCATGGGTGTGGGTGACACTCGTATGCTTGTAGGCTGCATGGTATACAAAAGGACAGGAAAAAGGCAGTCTTGCTGCTGCTTACTAGCTTCTGCCTACCCTGCCATGGACTGTTTCTCCGCTTCTGTGGAGCCAGCCATCTATAGACCAGAACCTCTACAAATGGTGAGCTGAAATAAACCTTTCTTTCTTTAATTTAGGTTGGATAGTATTTGTCCCACCAATGAGAAAAGTAACTAAGACATCAGTGAGCACATGAGGCTCTTGGGCGACAGTGAGCTATAAGCCATAACAGCTCTTCATCACTACTTATTTCAACATACAAAAGATGCCCAGCAAGGTTCATCTTCCCCCTTTTATCTCAGAATGAAATTGTCAGCAAGTCCCTCAATTATGTTAAGAAAAGAGGGAGTTATTGCTATAATTTCTTTGTTGTTCTGAGAAGGAGATTAGGGCATGGCCAGCTGTCTGGAAAAGTAGATGTGACATGTCAATCATGAAGATCCAGGAAGCATGCACAGAAAAATAATTCCCAAATCCTGAACCTGGAACCAATCAGAGAATTCTATCTTCACTTAAATCAAGGTTCTTGATAAAATGGTTTAGCTCTGACCTTACCCTGAGGAGTTGGGAATACAAAAGCCTCAGTCATCAATCTAGTAGCTACTCTTCTATCTCTCTCCCTCTTTCTCTTTCTCTCTGGCCTGCTCAGAGTAAGCTTCTTTTCCTACTTTAGTTGGCCTGCACTCATTCTGCAGAGCATATTTTATGATTTTATTTATAACAAAATCCTACCTTGGGGCTGGGGATTTAGCTCAGTGTTTCTGGCATCTGCCTGCCTGGCAAGTGCAAGTTTCTGAGTTCAATTCCTGGCACCACATACCATAATGCTGGGTGTGGGGGCTCATGCCTGTAATCCCAGCACTGAGGAGGCAGAGGCAGGAGGACTGCTGTGAGTTTGAGGCTAGCCTGGGCTATATAGTGAGTTCAGGGCCAGCCTGAACTATAAAGCAAGACCCTGTCTCAAAAAAAAGAAAAGAAAACAAAAAAACCCTACCTTTAATAAGTGTCAAACCCCTGTACCTTGTGTGTGCATGCAATTCTTTGTTTTGTGAAGAAAATAAATTACTGGAGCCTAGTACTTCATTTCCACAGAAAAAAAGAGTGTCATACAATTTTAGCTATCAGGTCAGATGAAGATTAGAGATGAAGTTATTGCTAAGAAAACATTGACACACATTATTGTGGTTCATAATCACCTTGGTATGTGAACTAGGACTTTCAATTTTGATGCAGTGAAAAATAAAAGATCAGGTCTGACGCTAGGTCAAATATATACATGGCAAGTCCTCAGATATTCTATTCTGGAAGAAACCTATGCGCATGGCATTAACTAAAACGTTTCCTAATTTATTCCGTATTATGTACACTAAGATTACTTTTTTAAAAATTGAATTCTTTATTGGTACATTTTATATACAGCTAACAATCACACACATTAGGGATTTTGTACTAGTATGACACAAGTTAATTTTCATTTTTACCCACATCAACACTAAGATTACTTTTTGCATTGTAGCACAGAATGTTTTCATATTGTATTATTTGTTTTTACTCTATCTTATACAGTAAAGGTAAGTATTGTGAAACTTGTATTCCCAATACTGTACCTGGACACATGTGTGCACACTGGGTTACAATGTAAAATCTATGTTATTGCGAGCAGTAGTTTCAAAAGTCAGAAAACCACTTAGTAGTTAGAAGTTAGCAGAAGTCAGTTTGCTGATACACTTGCAAAACAGTTTGATCCAAGGACCCAAGCATGTAGTCTCTAGGATCAATTGTGGAGGATACTGAATATGAATATAGATACAAAGCTTACTTTGTAGGTAAGTTGTAGCGAATGACACACAACGTGTTTTAGAAACATTAATTTGGCTCCATTGCAAGACTGGCAAGATAGAATCTAAGGGCATTTCTTTCTGTCACTTCCGTGTTACTAAAACGGTAAAAACTGATAGCCTAATCGGAATAGGAGGAACAGTAGGAAAGAAGACAATGAAGGTAAAACATAATGTTAAGGGAAAAAAATGGTAGCATCGGAGAGGTAGATGGGACCTTTCCAATAATTGACTCCATCACTACCTTGGTGGAAGTTGGAAAGTTAACAGAAGGTTTCAGAAGGGGAGGGTGAACCCTCAAATCTACTTTCTATTGGATGAATTAAAACGGCCAGGAATTCTCAACCTTTGAAATCCAATTACTTTACCACAGATGTGGCCCATCCACACTCCTCTTCACCCTTAAACGGATCACTTTGCATTTGGTCCCCAAGTACGTCCATTAAAATATCACCACGCCCTCCTCTCAAGTTTGAATTCTGTTGAATTTCCGCAGTGCATGTTCCGATTGTAAGGCGCTGTGGAGCTTTTCAGCGGCCCGGCGCGGCAGGCTAGAGTTAGGTCTGGGACCGTGAGGCGCATGGGAGTCTGTGTGGAGCTATCCTGGGGGAACCTTGCGGGCTAGGCTGGCCGGAGCTGGCCTCCTCCCTTCTTCCCCGACGACTGAGGCTGCCGGGGAACAGGAGGCAAGCACAGCAACCGGGGCACGTGCCCGTCTTTTTCCCGGCGTTCGCTGGCACTCTCAATTGACAGCCCCACCTCGCAAGGAGGGCGGCAGGACGGTGTCGGACGGGATCCGGCGCCATGGCTAGGTCGGTCCCAGGCACACTCGGCGATGGCCCGAGGAGAACCCCTAGCGCGCCTCCGTTTCTGGGTGCAACTAGGAAGCTCCTGGGAAACCCCAGACCCCTCCCTAGAAGCCAAGGCGCAAACAGCGTCTCTGTTTCCAAGGAAACAGGCCGGTGCCGTGGCGTCACTTCCGCCGGCTTGTCTGGACTCCAGGCTGTTGGGAGGAAAAGAGGAAAACGGAGCAACAGCCACGACAGTGGACGCGAGCGTCTCCTCTGTGCGCATGCGCCCGCTCAGCGGCCTGCTTCTATTTATGTGGGGGTTCCAACATGGCGGCCGCAGCGACCCTGACGATGGCGGCGGAGCCCATCAGAACATAGTAGCGGGGAAGGGGGCACGCTCCGCACTCACGGTGGCGTCGGCGGAGACGTCTGAGGGCGGTGGAGGGCAGAAGAGCGACGGAGTGCAAGAGGAAGTGTGGGCAGGCACGCGGCGCGGCGTAGAAGAGAGCGCCGGCTCGAGCGCAAGCTGAGGGCCAGAACAGTGGGGATGGCGGAGCCGCGCCGAGTAGCGTTCATTAGCTTGTCACCGGTGAGGCGGCGCGAGACCGACTTCCCGGGCGCGGAGCGCGAGCCCGAGTATCCCCGCGATCCCCCCCGGCTGGAGCCGCAGCCGTACCGCGAGCCGGCCCGGGCGGAGCCGCCGGCCCCCCGGCCCGACGCGCAGCACCCGCCGCGGGAGAAGACGCTGCCCCCGCGCGAGGCGGGCCGCGCCGAGCCGCCCATGGCGCTGCAGCGCGAGCCCCCGCGGCCGGAGCCCCCGCCGCCGCCGCTGCCCCTGCCGCCGCCGCCGCCGCCGCCGCCGCCGCCGGTGCGGGACCCGGCCGTCCGGCCCGAGCGGCCGCCGCGGGCGCCCAGGGAGACGGTGCGCCTGGAGCTGGTGCTCAAGGACCCCACGGACGAGAGCTGCGTGGAGTTCAGCTACCCGGAGCTGCTGCTGTGCGGAGAACAACGGGTACACAGGGGCCCTCCCCGTCGCCCCGCGCCCGGGCGCCTCCGGACCCGCCGCCTCCCCGGCCGGTTGCACTGTGGGCGCCCTGGGCGCGTCCCGGTCACCCGCGGGCGGGGGAGTGGTGGGGTGAAGTGTGGGGGGGGGCTCGAGCGCGGCGCGGCGCCCCGGGGTGGCCGAGCCCGGGGTGGCCCCGCGTTGAGCCTTTCCCTGTGCACCTTTGGAGAGCTCAGGTCCTCCTTTCTGGTCTCTCCCCCACTCTACGTCTTGGGGCCCTGGAGCCGTGTGGTTGAATGCTTCTTGTGGAGGTGCAGCTGTCGTTGCAGTGGAAAGGAAGCGAAAACCTTGGGGGACACGCCCCCCGGACTGAAGCGAGATCGCTGCACCCCTCCGGTTCCTGCTCCTCCTCGTCACTGTTGTGCAGGGCGCCTGGGCTGCTGAGAAGGGCTTGCGTGCCAGATTATTTTCATTCCTTATTTGAAGAGGATTTAAGAGTAATTAAACATTTGCAGTGATTAAGGGTTCCAGTTTAGAAACAAGTGGACTTGTTATCTGGTTGTTTTTTTCTGTCGTGGTGGTATTGGTAAACCTTTTTCAGCGTTGTTTTTGTGGAGTTTCTTCATATTGTCATTGAATGGGAAGATGTCTCTCCTGCTTTATTTGGAGCCTACTCATCATACTTGAGTGTAGATCGTTAGTTTCCTAAGTCCGAGTTGGAGGATATCGTACTTGGCTATTGTAATTTTTGGAGAATTATGAAAAAAAAACCCTTTGTTTTTGAAATTTTAAAACTTTATTGAGAATACATAGTATGCCTTGGGTGGCACTCGTGAACAATGGGGATTAGGGCTGGAATTTTGTCCTTTTTGTGTGTGTGTGTGTAATTTTGAGGTTGTGGATTGACGATACTTAGAAATGAGTTAGAAAGGTGATAGAGTAAAAGTGAAAAATAAGGGAACATTGTTCTCTTTAGCCATTATGCCCTTTATCACGCCGTTCTTTAGCATAGATCCAAGAGCCTCCAGAAGTCGCTTGTTTTGTTTTCGTCCTCAACTGGTTTGTAGTTGTAATGAATGACTCTTTAGGCAAAAAGTGTCACGTTAAACAATGTCTCTGCCTTCGGTTTATTTTGTAGCTAGCTGATCTTTTTGATGGTTAGTTACAAATACTATGTGGTCAAATCATTGCAGAATGATTTCACCCAAAACGAATTCATAAGGGTAGAGACTATATCCGTCACTGTCTTGTAACATTTTGTTCTGTAGACTCACTTAAGTGCCCTCTATAAATGCTGTGTAATTTTTTTTTCTTCAAAAACGATTAAATATACTGGGTTGGAGCATTTTTCAGATAACCTATATTTGATTTGCTAATTTAAGGTGTGCAGTTTGGGGTAATTTTCATAAATTACAGATGAAAAACATCTTTTAGTAAAAGTAAACTGAGTTATTACTATGTATTAGACACAATTCTAAGTAGTGTACATGGTTTATCTAGTCCAGCAGAACTTGTGAGGTAAAACCGTTATCCCCATTTTACAAATGAGGCTAGTATACAAAGTGCTTATACTTAATTTTATTAGTACTGCTTTCCATTGTAGTAGTGGTGCTTAGTAATGCAAATGTTTTACAATTAACTCGTACAGTTTAAATGTAGAGGATCCTGCCATCCTGCCAAAATGAAATTAGAGCCAGTAGAAATATAAAAACCATGTTCTAACTTTTTTTTTGAATTCTTTATTGGTACATTTTATATACAGCTCACAATCACACACAACGTTGGGGAATTTGTACCAGTATATGACACAAGTTAATTCTCATTTTTACCCACGTCCCTACCCACCCACAACCCCCACCCCTTATATACATTATCTTTTATTTTCTTTCTGAATCATATTTACTCTTTCTCCTCATTATGTTCCCACACAAAATTCCCTTTGGATATTTCTTATTTTATAAAAACTATCATACATTTTAGAACTCATTTACATCTATAGGTTCTCATACGAAAGAAAAGATCCAGTATTTGCATATCTGTGATCTATTCACTTATTAGTGTGTCCTCCAGGTGTATCCATTTGCACATAAATGAATGAAACTTGTCATTCTTTATGGCAGAGTAATACTCCATTTTATAAACTCTTTTTTAGTTTTTTGAGATAGGGTCTTGCTTTGTAGTTCAGGCTGGCCCTGAGCTCACTATGTAGCCCAGGCAAACCTCGAACTCGGCAATCCTCCTGCCTCTGCCTCCCGAGTGCTGGGATGACAGGTGTGAGCCACCACAACCCAGCATGTTTTTCATTTTTTATTTGGCTATGTATCTTAAAAAACAAGGTCTCACTATATACCCCAAAATGATCTTGAATTTGAGATCCTCCTGCTTCAGCCTCTTGAGTTCTGGGATATATAAGAATATTCTACCACATAGCTCATGGCTGTAATCCCAGCACTGGTGAGGCAGAGAGGCAGGAGGATTACTGTGAATTCACGGTTATCCTGAGCTATGTAGTGAATTGAGGGTCAGCCTGAAGACAAGCAAGACCCTATCTCAAAAAAACTAAAAAAAATAAAAATACTACCACAACCAGCTGACCCATATATGTTTTGTCATATTCTACAAAACGTTTTTGTTCTATTATTTATATGCTATAGCTTTGCAACAAAGATTTACTTTATTTCTTATGATTAATACCAATTAATGTTTGTTACATAAGAAAGTATATGAAGCACCTGTTTAAATAAAATTGTCTTAGTTAAATGAAAGGAAATTCTAGGAGAGATCATCAGAAATCAAAATATGAACATTAGATTTAGTTTATCCTTGCACTGGGAAGACTCCATTTATTATTTTACATATACATACATATATATAATATATACATATATGTATTTTTTCTGAGACAGCCTGGCTTTATAGTTCAGGCTGGCCCTGAGTTCACTAGGTAGCTCATGCAAGCCTGGAACTTGCAGCAATCATCCTGAGTGCTGAGATTACAGGTGTGAGCCACCATGCCTGGCATTGTATGTGGTACTGGGAATCGAACTTGGGACATTGTGCTTGCAAGGCAGATGCCAGAACCATTATGCTAAATCTTTAGCTCCCTGAGTCCATTTACTTTTACAGATGTAGTTTGAGTTACTATAATTGAACAGTTTCTCTTGCAGCAGGCTGAATAGCAAAGGGAAAAGAGAATTTTAATAAATTTTGAAATAGTATCTCTTGCTGAATAAGATTGTAGTTCCAGGGCCAAGGATTTAGCTCAATGGCACTGTGTCTGTCTGACAAGTGCAAGTCCTAAGTTCGATTCATGGTACTAAAAAAACCCCATATATATACATACATACATACATACATACATACATACATATGTATTTCCTCTATCCCACCATCAATAAGTGTGGGCTGTAAAATTGTGTTAGATATGGATGCCATCTATATTAGTGTGTTTTAAATCAGCCCTCTTCATAAGAGCCAAATGAACAATAATATACTAATTAACTGAAATGCAATTTGATTCCATTCTGTTTTTATTAATGAGAAAAAGCACAGTGAAATCAGCACTTGTTGGCAGAACATGAAGAGCATAGCCATTTCCAAACTGTCAAGACATAGATGAGCCACACCAGACCTCCTGTGCTCCAGCACTGTTCTGTGACACGTGACTCCAGCCATTGGAACTGTCCTGCCCTGAAAGGTTCACGTGCTCACCTTTCTTGGAAGAAGGTGTCAGTGCATTTCAGAAATAAGTTTTGCCAGTTTCTTATACAAGAGAAAAAAAGAAAATAATTCTTTTAACTCTTAGTAAACCAGAAAATCAGTTTACCAGAATACCTATTTGTGAGCATGATTAATTGAAAACTTACTAGAAACTCAGAAAAATAAGTGACTAAAGTGTCAGTGTTAATCCTGTGGTATTCCATTGCTTGTCATACTGCTTTTTCTTTTTTGGTGGTACTGCAAATAGAACCCAGGGCCTTTGCGCTAAGCTACAGCTTCAATGCTTCTTTGTTCTGTTTTATTTTGGAACAAGATCTCTCTAAGTTACCAAAATGCCCAAACTGGGCTCACATATGTGGTTACAGGTGTGTGCCACCACACCTGGCTTCACACAGATTTTGGGTAAGATGTATGAAAAATCTAACATTGGTATTAATGAGTCAAGATCAGAGGACAAAATTATTGCATCAGTTTTGCAAGTAGGTAGTATGTAATTTTCACATTTTTTCTCTTAAAAAAACATAAGCCTATTTGGTTTTGAGGAGGGGGAAGCTGTTCTTAACTATGAAAGACAAGTGAGCGTGTTTCTTTAAATTTATTATGACCACTAAAAATAAATAAGAGAAGCCGGGCATGGTGGCTCATGTCTGTAATCCCAGCACTCTGGAGGCAGAGACAGGAGGATTGCTGAGTTCGAGGCTTGCCTGGGCTACATAGTGAGCTCAGGGCCAGCCTGAACTGCAAAGTGAGACCGTCTCAATAAATAAATAAATAAATAAATACATACATACATACATAAGAGATGTACTTCTGATGGCTTTATAAAGCATAAAAAGTATTTAGAACTGCATTAAAGTTGATTTTCATTAAAAGTACAGATCCATGTGTTTGTACTGTTCACCTAAAGTGAGTGAGACTGGAACCCAGACCCAGTGGTCAAACTTCACAGAGGCAGAGGAACGGTCAATAAGGACAAAAACCTGTGATCGCTCACTTTTCTTAATGTTTAGCCTCAGGTTTACCCATCTTGAAAATGCCCAGTATTACTTAGGTCCTTACCAGTCCATTCTGGTTAGTTTCATTCTTTTTGGATCATATTAATGTTTTCTATTGTTAACTCCATTTGAGATAAGGAATTCTGTAAGTTTGTTTGTTTGTTTGTTTATTTAGAGACAGGATCTCGCTTTGTAGTTCAGGCTGGCCCTGAGCTCACTATGTAGTCTAGGCAATGCCGGAACTCAGCAATCCTCCTGCCTCTGCCTCCTGAGTGCTGGGATTACAGGCGTGAACCACCATCCCCAGCTCCTGGTGTGTGTTTTAGATTGATCATATCTCAGCCTAAATCCAGGATGAGCTGTCTCATCAGCTTGTTTTTCTTGCCCTTCAGGGTCAGCCAAATTATGTAATATTTCAACTATAAGGTACTCCTATTTTGAATTACATGAAGATGCTAGCCTTCCTTTGTAATTTTTTTCCTTTCAAGTCAGTTGTTTGAAATTAGAAAAAAAATAGTTTTTTAAAAAAGTGGCTCCAGGGGCCGGAGGGTTAGCTCAGTGGTTCCAGCGCCTGCCTCGCAAGCGCAAGGACCTGAGTTTGATCCTGGTAACCACATATAATGCTGGGCATGGAGACACGCCCACCAACAATCAACACCGCATACCACAATGCCTGACGTGGTGGCTCACGCCTGTCATCCCAGCACTCGGGAGGTAGAGACAGGAGGATTGCTGAGTTCACAGCGGCTTGCCTGGGCACCGTAGTGAGCTCAGGGCCAGCCTGAACTACAAAGTGAGACCCTGTCTCCAAAAAGCAAAAAAAAAAAAAAAAAAAAAA
>PVIC010021207.1:0-28786 GCA_004025085.1 Thryonomys swinderianus
TTTTTTTTTTTCCACAGTTAAGAAGTAATACTATAACGTAATTGTTAAGAGTAAAGAAGCTCACAAGACTGGCTGCAAATCTTAGTTTTTCCATTTAGTAGGTATATTGTCCTGAGAGATTGTTAACCTGCTAGTGCATTAATTTCTATTTCTTCATTTTGAGAATAATGTTTGCATATATCACAAGGTGACCATGATATAAAATTTCTATAATCCTTTTACAGTGTTTAGCAGATGCAACTGTTGAAAAGACAAACTAGAAGTCAAATATACATCTCACAAACTAAGATTTAATGAGTATGTTCTGGAAAAAAAAACACCAATAATATACCCACCCACCTATCAGGGCAAAATATTGGTAAAATTATGACTCCTGTTTTAGTAATTTAATTTAATTAATTTTAAGCAATTATGATCTACATTTTCCCGCATATTACTCTTCCAAGCTTCATTATTTCTGCTTTTGTTGGATTCAAATTGTGCATGGAAAACAGGCTAGAAATAGTAAAGGTCTACAAATTTTATCAGATAGAAAATTAATAATTCTTAGACTTCCAATCAAGCCTTCTCTTCTTATCTGATATAAATTAGTAGCATAAATTTTAACAAATCCATTAATTTTTAAAAATTGTTTGCTCTTTTGAATATTGAAAACATGAATTACGTGGCATGGGAGAAGAAAAGAAAGTATTGAATTACAAAGACAAAGATCTGATTTATGAGCTATTATTATGCAAATTAAAATAACATTTGTGCCATAGACATGTCACTGAAACCTGGCTTCTGTTTCTTAATTGTGAGGAAAGACTTCAGTAAAGGTGCAGTATGACTGATGTTATAATGCATGAGAAGACTGAGAATGAAAGGACTGCAGGGAGGAGCTTATTGTAGACGGCATATCACCGAGACAAGGACAGTGAACATGACTTATAATTTTTCTTTTTAAAAAAATCAAAGTGAGTTTAAAAACATGTTTCTTAGACAATATGTATTATGTAAGAAAAATAGTGAAAGAAAATTGGCACAGTACCTAGAAAGGCCAAAACCAGGAAGAACAAAATTAGGTATTACAAAAAAGTTTCAGGATGAAGTGAAAATTTTTGGTCACTTTCAAAGGTGTAACTTCTTAACCGAGGACAAGTTGGTCAGCATAGACACTGTACACAAGAACCAAGTAGAAATTCCAAATTAACTGTTGCAATTTTAAAACAGAATTATAGAGGACAATATTTAGATTTAAGAAATACTTATATTGACCTTTTCTATGGCAAGAAAGACAAATTGGTATTGCTGATGTCAATATTGCGCCAGGAGGAAACTATTGATAGGGAAACCACCACAAAATGAAAGTCTGAGATGCAAAGTTTATGCAACAAAAGCAAAGGCAGAGTAGAGGTTGATGAGTTATGTTAGAACTATGATGTCACTCAAAACACAAAGCATTGCCCTATGGTTGGGTTTTACTCAACCCTATATATGCATGGCATAGCTTGATCATTTACAAAGAAAATAACAAGTACAAGATAGTACAGAAAAATTTTCTTGACTCGTACCTGTGATCCTAACACTCAGGAGGCAGAGGCCAGAGGATAGTGTGAATTCCAGGCTATGTCCTACGAAAAGATTGGGGAAGCCAAAACACATGTGCTGTCAGTGTAAGTGGCACATTTGTATGGAATGTGCTGCTGTCATCTGTGAAGACTGCCTTAGAGATGATAACAAAAGTAAAGATGACTTTTTAGGGAAGGTGCTATTGCTATTTCCATTGCAGTTCACATAAACATTTATTTTTACTGTCATTTTTTAGATTTTGTACAACAAAAGACTTAATGTTTAAAATGTTGACATGTTTTTATGAGTGCTGAGTTAAAATTTCTCTTTAATAACTTTTTATTTTTTCTTGTGTTATACATTAATATAATAAAAAATTCAATAAAATTAGTAATTGATAGAAATTCTCTAAAAATACATAGATGTTATATATATCTAATTTCTGAACCTTAATAACAAAGTTTATGCTATACTCTCTTAATGTTTGTAACAAAAAATCCTATCTCATTCTGATAAGTTTGTTCTTTTAGCCAGTTGTTTTGTTTCTTTCCTTAGAGCTTTTAGTATTTTTCCCTTTTGTTGAATTTTTGAAATTTTGATTAAAATATATTATAGAGAGTTTCTTTTCTGGTTGTGGCTATTTAGGATTTTATAAGAAATGCTGTAAAGTTAATGAAATAATGACAAACCATTATTAGCACACAGTAAAAACAAACTAATAGCAACCCTCATGCCACAGTATCACCAAAGAAATTAACATCAATAATAGAGTCAAAGATAAACTGGATATCATCATACCTTAAGAACCAACAAACAATACCAGTGTCCCACCTTTAGCAATAGAAAAAAGTCTGAAATATTAATATAAATGCAAAGTGAAGTAAACCCTTGGTAATACAATAAATATCTACTAAAATATTTACTACTCTTCACAATATGAGAATCAGCAATAATAGCACAGACTCAAGTAAATATATAAAAATTAATAAAGTGTAACTGTAATAATATAAATGGAGAGGTAGGGAAATTGAAAAGTGAGATTGAAAAAAGAAGAAAAGATGAAGAAGCAGAGAAATATGAGCTAAGGAATCTAACTAAAGAATAAAAGAAAGTTACAGGGCTTAGGGAAAAGTAACTGAAAGATTAATCAAGAAAATGAAAATTAAAATAATGGAAAAAAACAGTAAAAGGAAGGAATAAAAAGGCAATAACCCCCCCCAAAAAAAAAAAAAAAAACTAAACAAAGGGGAAAAATTAGTCCAAAACATTTCTGTGTCTCTGAGTAAGTGACTCCTTTCCAGGGCCTGCAGTTCTAGAATCCAGCCAATATTGTAGAGAGAATGATAGTGAGTCACTACTACTAGGTCCTATTTTTCCCTCACCCATTTTCTTTTTAATTTTCTACGCTAAGTCATACCTTGCCTTTCCTGATTAGTGCTGCCAATTATTGGTGCAGAATGTGTCTTAATATTGCGTTTACTCCAAGGTCTCAGTGTTTGCTCCTCGAGTCACTTCCATCTCTGCCTAACTTCATAGCTCGTGCATTGATGAGATACCTGCTTGGTCCAGAGCACCTATTTTCTATATATGTCATGCTGAGCTATATTATTAGTCATGTTTATAGATGATAAAGGCAGGCAGTCCTCTGAGCTTCTTTCTAGACAGAGACAGTGAAGGGGAGGGGAACACAGCAATCTGATGGTCTTAATCCACTTTCAGATTTAGTCCCCTCAGGAAACCACAAGGAACCAGCTGAGCTTCTTAATACAGAACATAATGGGACCAATGGGTCCTTCCTAGCCAAAGCTCAATGTCGCTTAAATATTTTAAGACTATCTCTGCGGCTATGTGCTAGGGTGACCCTAAAAACTCCGAAGTGTGGTTGTGGAGTGCCCTCTAATTCTGGGAACAACAGTCCTAAACAATTAAGCCCTTCCCACTTTGGCTCCTGATTATTCTCAAGTATTTTGAATGATGCGATAATTTCCTTCTCTGGCACTAATTTTTCTGGTGGAAGTAGTCACTTTCAGAGTAAAATATCACACTATATTTATAGTTTGCTCATCTAGTCCATGGTTCTTCCTGGGTTTGAATCCTTTCTGGGCCTCCCATGTGTAAGCCGAGACATGTATGTTCCATTGCGTTCCTGTTTTCTCTGGGTCATTTTCAGTTTGTGATTTCTAGTTTTCCAGATGGTTCTTTCTCAATAGCTAAAATTTTTCTTCCTATTTTTCAATGTAAGCTGTATTGAAGTTGTCACAATTACCTGCACTAGAGAGGCTGTAATATACCATTATATTTTATACAACCATTTCCTTTATTTAAACTATACAACTTATTTAATAAAAAAAAAGAATTGATTTTCAGAATTCCTTCGGTTAGATGTATTTTTTACATAGACTTGTTATCCATAATTTAGCTCAATGTATAATGAATTCAGGAATAAAAGGATTCTATTTAGGCTAAGAAATTTGGCATGTTATCTATTAAACATGCAGAACTCATTTCTGATGAAATTATTAATTAGATTGTGAGGATACTATTTTATTTTCTTGTTGCTAGGACAAAAATCCTACATGAACTTAAATCATGAAAGGTATATTTCAGCTCACGGTTGGTAGAAGTTTCAGTACTTAGTTGCTTGGTTCCGAGGCAGCATAGCATAGGAGAGGAACATAATGCAGGAGAAACAGTCCATGGTATGGCAGACAGGAAGCAACAGGCAGGGATTCTCACTTTGTCTTTTCATTTGTCCAGGATGCAAGCCCATTGTTTGTTGCTGCTCACATCCACAGTGGGCCTTCTCATTACCCACGACCTGAACTATGCTAAACAAATCAGTGGATTAACCCAGTTTTCATACCTTATCACCCATCCGTGATGCAACCACCTCCCAAAGCCCCACTTATTAATGCATTAGGTGGAGGAGAGTGCCTAATGCAATATGTAAGATATACTTATGAAGATTTCAGGAAACTAAATTGTTAGGACTGGTAAAAGTAGAATACTTGGTGAAATAGAAGCTTAAAATTAATTTACTCGCATAAAGACTAAAACAGCATTATTTGTTTGAAATATATTTATATTACAAAACTTTTATAATCTATTGCCTGTTTTCCTTTACTCAAGAGTATATGAAATTAATCCAAGTGGTTATACATTTGTTATTTTCTCACATTAGTACATGCAATGTAGCAATTCAAAAGTCTATTCTGTGTAATATCAAACTAAAATTCTCATGTATTTTCTTTGATAAATATTGCTATGTATTTCTTCTGAATATGTATTGATTTGCACATATAGATTGACTTACCGCATTGACTAAGTAGATATTCTTGTTCAGTCAATATTTCCAAAGAGTTTTCTGCTATGCGTACAATTTATTAACAGTAATGCATAGGCAAGTCAATTGTTTCACACCCTCACTAATACATAGCACATTTAAACTGAGGCTAATTATTTCCCATAACTGCTACAAGACATTTTTAGTACTCTATTTAATATCCTATGCATTATGAATTTTTCCAATCTGACTGGCAAGAATGACTCAAATCATGGAACTTGGATGTTTGTGTACTAATACTTCTAACATTTTGATGTTGTTGTTTTCCTCAATTTGTGTAGCTTTCTCATACTTACATGCTGAATTTCACTTTCTCTCCTTCCCTTGCTCCTTTTCTCCCTGTCTTTTTCTCTATCCCTACAGTGCTCTGTCCTGTGAACCCTGGGCTCTCAATGCCCTGCTATCTGGAGACAATCCGCTCCTTCCCCCCAGTTTGTGCAGCTGCGTGGATTTCCCCTGGCTTCCTACTTCTGTAGTATAAACTGGCGAGCTCCACAAAGCAGTTAGCTAAGCCCACCACACAGTTGGCTATTTGCTATAAATCACTCTAATTTGTAGCTAGATGTTCGATATCTTTAAAATTATTGTTTCATAATGTCTTCAAATTTTATAGTTGCCTGAAGCAGCTAGTAAATCCAAATCCTATTCTTCTCTTTGGCCCGGAGCAGAAAATTGATATATTATTATTATTGTTTTTGTTTTTGTTTTTCTCTCCAGGTACTAGGGATCAAACTCAGGATTTTACACTTGCCAGACAGGTGAGCACTGCTGAGTTAAATCTCTATTGTGTATTTATTAATCATTTCACCATACATTCTTAAATTTACATTTCCATCCATGTTTAAGATAACTTTAATTTTCAGGGTAACATTTTCTAATACCATTTTAATTTGTTATTTTCATGTTTCATTTGTTGTGTTCATAATGTTACATTTTGTATTATTTTAAGATTTATTTGTTCATCAAACTTTTTTTGTTTTGTTTTGAGACAGGGTCTTGTTTTGTAGTTCAGGCTGGCCCTTGAACTTAGCAATCCTCCTGCCTCTCCCTCCCAAGTGCTGCGATTACAGGTGTGAGCCACCATGCCTGGCATTCCATTAAACTTTTGAAAGAAAAATATTAATGTCTCTTAAAATTGTAGTCTGATCTATTTTTCTCCTTCAGTTTTTATCTATAATATTTGGGCAAATACATACTTGAATAAGTATTGTTTTAGAATTTTCCTGGTAGACTATTTAGTCAAAATTACTCTTAAAAAGTAGTAATATTTCTTGCCATGATTTGTCTTTGTCTAATATTCTTCTTTAAATAATATTCCAACTCCAATTACTAAACCAGTATATTTTATCCTCCTGTCTCTGCCTCCCGAGTGCTGGGATTACAGGCATGAGACACCATGGCTGGCTACTTAAAATATTTTTATTAAATTGAATTGTTTTAATTTAAAGAATTTTATGGAGCTTTTTATAATAGACTTTAAAAGCTTTAAAGGTACATTCCTAATCTCTCCACTTAATATGATTTTTCATTTGCATATAATTTTAAAACTCAAATGTATTAAAATCATGATTTTGTAAGTCAATCTTTAGTTGGATTTTCCTGAAGGTTGATGTAAACATGTTTTAATTTTCTATCTTTATTATTTAAAAGACCTTTTGCCTAAAATACTTTTGTAGCTTGTTCAAATTTTGTTGTTGAGCTCTAATTTAAAGCAAGCTACGCTATCTTGCATGAAATTGTATGCCTGAGTCTACGTTCACTCCTTTTTCTCAGTAGAAAGTATCAGTTTTTCTTTATTAAAGCTAATTCACCCTTATCCATTGTATACTACTTTTTATCCTGAAAACAAAATTCTCTTCTTTTAAGAATACACTTTTCTTTGCTAGTATTTAAAGTTTTTCAATTATTTACATATAGTTACTTTTTTATAAGCCATGAGAATACTTTTGTAATTTTTATTTGTTTAATTTTGTATTTGGGAAGCTTGCTAAAACACTTGAGTGATTTTGTAAAATTTTTAAAATTTTGTAGTAGAATAATATTTACACACTAATCTGTGAAGTAGTTGAAACTTTATTTTATAGTATATTTTTCTCCTCACTCAATATATTTTAAGTCATTGTAGTTTAATACTTTGAGTTTGTTGATACATTTTAGGAATAATTATGATCACATTCCTTATTGAGAATTTGTATCTGTACATGATAGCTATTAATCCTTATATTTTTTCATTTTCCTGGCCTCACTTCAACCCCCAACATCTATAAACATAAGATTTGATCCCATTTTTTTCCTTTTTATCATCAAATTTTTTTCTTTCCCTTCTTTGCTTCCCACTGGGCTCACTATAAGAACCTTAAATAATTTGTTGTCTTCATTAAAATATTTCTCAGTTTGTTATGCTTGTGGCTATTCTAATACTTCTTCAAGTCCACATCTATACCACCCTAAATGGTTCCAATCTCATCTAATACTTTTTCAAAATTTGTAGATTGACATTAATAAATAAAAAGCTTTAATTTTTATAACATAAGCATCTCAATAGTATTCATTATTTTGCTGATTTTCATAGATTTTACATGTAGATGAAATATGCTTGAGGAGTATCTTTTGTGTATTTTGTTATAATGTGATTCAAGTAGACAAATGTGACAGTTCTATTTTCATTTGTCTGGTCTGGAGCTAAAATGTCAGCCAAGACATTCAAATATAGTAGAATAAAAGCATTTACTTTTCTTTTTCTAAACTATTAATTCTATGGAAATTCAATTTAATTTTTATTTTGAGTCAGATAAGCAAAAGCAGTGTTGTGTCTGATTAACATTAAGTATCCTCCCGCATTTTCCAAAAGGATTTATTAATGACAAGCTTTTCTTAGGGTGCATTATGAAGTTCTCCAGACTTTCTTGAAGGATGCTTTCTCTATGGTGACCCCAAGAGAGTCATGTGTGAGTTGGTGACACTGAACCATGTATCTTGCTACTAAGTTGCCCAAGTTCCCACGCATAATTTCATCAGCTCCAGGTGGCAGTTTGGTCCTCATTGCCATGCCTAATGTACTGATATAATCCCCAGTGTTGGGGACTGATGGTTTTATGAATTTGAGTATCTTTATATTAGATACATATACTTTTCTTAGTATGTTAATATCATTTTCAGGACTGATGCATAGTTTTTTTTTAAATCTTGGATTCCAAAACCATATCTGGTGTGTTTGCCATCTCTCTCACTTGCATGCTGTGATTCTAAGTATTTCAGATTCCTCCATCCTCCAACAAGAAATATTTATCTGTTCTTGAGTTAGAGCTCTGAGTCATCAGAATGTTTTTATATTTTATTGTTTATGCCCTAGAAGCCTTTGTGTTCCTGAGGCAGTAGATATTTGAAAGTCAAATTGAATCATTGACTTTTCCATTCACCTTTGTTTTTTTGCTGCATGATCCTTGCGCTAAATACAATGGTGGGTACACAGCAGAAATTAGAATCTCAGGGGAAGAAATAAAAGCTAGAGCAACAATATTTTAAAATATTCCTTTTCAATTATTCATGTATGTTTATTTTACCTGGTTAAATTCCCTTTATGTATATCATATATAATCTTCAGTATCATTCAGCTATAAATACACTTTTTAAAAGTATAATACATCAATTATTGACATCAGTGTAATCAACATCACTATCATTTATTGATCATCAGAATTTTTAAGCACTATAAAATAAAAAAGTGTAATTTAGAAAAGTATGTGATGGAATTTTACATGTACATCAATAATATGGCAATATATTCATATTTATGACATACATTCATGATTTTGTTGTTGTTTTATTTTCTTTGTTTTTGAGGAGATTGCTATTTTGCTTTCTGTACCCTAACAGGTTTGAGAGGTATATCTTCTGTTTTTAGTACATTTTATCTTAATTTGAAAACGGGGTTTATCCTTCTTTCTCTGGTTAGTCAACCTCAAATTAACATATACCAAATAACATTTCATTTCAGTCATTTTCCTTCCTATACTAGCAAATTATTGTTTGTTATTATATATCCTGTAAGTTACCATTTTCAATTTGTTTTCACTATATATTCTTTTGGCAATTAAATTTTCCCATATGTAAAATTTTGATTTATTGTTATTATGTCCCTTGACTGAACTTTTTTTTTTTTTCCCCTGTACTGGGGATCAAACTTAGACCCTTCTGCTTCCAAGGTAGGCAAGATAGCACTTAAGATAAATTCCTGGCTTGACTGAACTTCTTATGTGTCCTAACTGAAGACTGGCTTTGCTTACATCTGGTGTTGGCCTAAAAGGCACCACCAGCTTCTCTCTGGTCACCACACTTTCCCTGAGCAGCTTCCGGGGTGCTGCCCTCTGTCTGGTTCCCTGGCATACTGATGTTCATGCTGAAGCAGCTGTGTCCTTCTGTACCCTGGGAAGAGTGACAAAGGGCAAAGCCTGATTTGGGAACCTCATTAATTATCATCCTGGGCACCATCAGTTAGGCAGCGGTCCTGGCCTGGTGGTGGCAACAAATGGGTTGGGTGGGCACAGTGGTGTCATGGCATTGTCAGGAGCAGCTACTGGAGGCCTCTTTTTCCAATAGGATGGTATCTTTACCATGTGCTTAAAGGGACCAGTGGGAAACGATCTTCTGAAGTGAAGAAATAGAGGTCTGGGTCACCCACCAAATCAGGGACCCTGCTAAGAGTAAAGAGGAAGATTAATAGCTATGAATTCCTCCATTCCAACCACAACTCTTGACTTTACCTCCTTAGAGGACTACTGATGAACTTGTTATCAAGTCTAACACTGACCAGCAAGGTTCTTGTGTCTCTGTTCTGCATGAACATGATGGTGTAGAAGAAAATCCTCTAGGCTGACCCAGAGAAACATCGGGGATACACTGCAGAAATCCAGCCTCCGGCTGTTCTTATGCACTATTGGGTTCAGGGCCACAGTCCTTCCCCAGCATTAGCATTATTGTCTTCCTGGTCTCTGGACTGTGGCTGGTCACCACCGAGGAGAAATGTTACCCCGCTAAGCGCTCCAGGTCTCAGTAGCAAACCTGTCTCTGACTTTGCTCAGAAGAAAAACAGCAGTGAGTTCTCCTAAACGTTCCCTTTCCTTTTCTAACTCTCCATGTTTTTTCAAAAAGTGACAGATTTGGCAGTCCCTCTGAGTCCTCCTGTCTCCTGGGCCTCTTGTTTAGAACAAAAGTCCCGGTCCTTTGAAACTGTAGTGTCGTTTGACTTTCCTTTATCTTTGTAGGACTTTCCCTTTATTTCACCTGGCCCTGGGTGCCTACTGTTTCTGAGCCAGCCCAAAGAGGAAGTGATCAAGAGAGTGTTACAATTATTCCTTTTCCTGCTAGGTTGCCCGTGGTATTTATAAGTAAATCTTGGTTTCAAAAGTTCATGGGCATACTAATAATATTTAGGAGGCCTTTCTACTGACCAGCTCCTGGCCTGGATTGAGGACAGGTTTTCTCTTATCCCTCTTCCTTTTCCTGCACACCAATTATTTACATGAAAAGGGATTATAAATCCTTATAATCAGACTTATAAACAAACTGCTAATCCTTTTCTTTCCTATTAATAACCTTATATAAACCCCATATCCAATTTTGCCTTAAAATGTAGTCTTCCTCCTTTGACCTCCTCTTCCTGTAATACTGGTCACATGCTACTCCAAGGTCTGGAATAGGAAATGTTTAACTAGAACACAATTACATGTGTGTCATTCATTTTCTGAATATCCTTCTCCTAATACCTACTATACTACTTGAAGTGGCATAGCAAATGAAAAAAAAATATATAAGCAGTCTGGCATTATCTCTTCTAAAATTGTTATATACCTCTCTTAACATAAAAATCATTTTTTTAGTCATTTGCTACTTACATGGCAATGAAAATGGCAATAAGTGGATGGGCTTGAAGTATTAAAACATGTAATCCCCAGTCAATCTGCCATTATAACTTACACCCCCACAAAATACAGTACACATAAGTGCAGTGTAATTGTTTTCTCAAGGAAACCTCAAAACAAAGCTATAATTCTCTGACTCAAGCTAGATTGCCAATCTGAGATAACTCACATCCTGTTATCTCACAAAAATTGTTAAGATTGTTAAGTCCTACAAAAATAGGAGCTCTTACACACTACTCAAGTTAACTAACAATTTCAAAATTTCAAAAATAACAGTAATTGTGAGATAAAAGTAAAACCTAAAATACAGGACTCCCGACATTGTTCTTATGTTTTTTCTTGCTCTTCAAGGGTATAGTTCAGTTTGGTTTTGAACACATGCGATACTTCAGTCATATATTTCGTCTGTAATTTAAAGAAAATATCTGTAGTTTATATACTAATTGGTACATAGTACATTTACCAAAGAGCTACAAGATAAAGCATAAATAATATGTTGATTTTCTCTAAGTAATGGGTGGACTACATAAATCTTGAAAAAATATTTCAAGTATACAGTTTTCTACTACCATCTATGTATGTTTTCAAAAGATGCTGTTACTAATATGTTGATAAAAGGATTGGGTGAGGCCATCTTTCTTTTTGCCTTTTCTACATAAGTACAGGACCTCATACCACCCTATTTCTACCATTTCCTCTCCTATATAAAACCTCCAAACTCCACAGTGTCTGTGTTTGATTTTGATTGATTTTTACTTATGAAGGCTACTTGTTCATCCTATTCTTACTATAATATACTTGGCACAATATGTCTTTTTCAGGTTTTGTCTTGTGAATGTCTAATAAAATGATCACAAAATTAAATCACCCAAAAATAAAAGACCTATAAAGAAATGGGAGAGTTGAACAAACACTTCACAGAGGATGAAGTGTTAATGACCCACAAATATATAAAAAAAAAAATGTTCAACATCCAGATCCCTTAGAGAAAATGCAAATTGAAACAATGGAAAGCTTCTGTCTTATGAGAGAAAGGGTGGCTGCTATCTAAAAGTCAAATGATAATAAATGCTGGCAAAACTGTAGTGAAAGTATTTTCACTGTATTTCCCATTGTATTTCCATTGTTGGCAGAAATACAATCCAGTGCACCAATTATGGAAATTAGTATGATGAATTCTCAAATAACTAAAATTAGAAATTCCATATGACCCTATATCTCCTTCCCTGGTCTCTTTCCCAAAGAATTTAAGACACCACACTACAGCAGTAAGTGGATACCAGTGTTTATTACAGCATAATCAATGGAAGTTAAACCCTGGAAGCAACCCATATACCCCTCAAGAAAAGACTAAATAAATAAAAAAATGTGGTATCTTTACATAATGGAATACTATTTTGTCATAAAGGAGGACACATTTGAGGCATTTATAGGAAAATGGATTTATGTGAAAAATATAATGTTGACTGAAATAAGTCACATACACAAGATTAACTACAATACAGTATATCTCACTCGGGCAAGGTGCAGTACAAATGGAAATCGTTACAAAGGATGGCTAGGAGCCAAGGGGATGTATGCCTTGCAACTGGGAAGGGGTTTAGGACACTCAGGCTGAGAGAGGAAGAAGGGAAGGAGAAGTAAGTAGAATAAAAATATGCCATGTATAGCAACCTAATAACCAATGAATGTAAACATTATTAGTCCTAAACATGGGCTAAAGGTAATATTATCAATAAGAATGAAAGTACAGAAAAGACATTTAGAGGGAGAAGGAGGGAGGTAAGAGGAAGGGGAAGACAGTCGAAAAAGGAAACAGGCTATATCAGGGCCATGGACCCACTCCTTAAAATGACTTTGAACTATAGGTACTGGAAACATGCACTAATAAAAAAATAAACTTGGGGCTGGGGATTTAGCTCAAGTGATACCGTGCCAACCTTGGATGCACAAGGGCCTGGGTTTGATCCCCGGTAAGGCAATCAAGCAAGCAAGCAAGCAATAAATTTAAAAATGATAAACTTTCAACAAGGTAAACATGCCTTACCTGACATAAACAATAATGTATCAACACACCACAAGGCAGCTCATCAATGTGTACAACTTTTCTTTTCATGTACTATTTAAAATAAATCCAATTTTAAAAATCATTGGGATCATAAAATTTCACTATCTTGAATAGTAGAATGAAAATGAAGCAAGATACTTTTTTTTTTTTTTATTTTTTTATGTAGCTCTCCTGCCTTGTAGTGGCCTTCCCTCATTAGGAAGGGACACCAAGAGGAAGATGGTGGACAGACAATGAAGTGACTACCAGCTGATGGCTGATGGTTTATTAGAGCCCCCCAGGCTTCTACAGTGCGCAGGCGGAGGTGTCGATCACAACAGCTGCCCTTGAGGAGGGAGGAGGGAAGGCCACCTGAGTACAAGCAAATATCTTGAGCAAAGAATACAAAGAACTTTCTGTAAAATTGCAGAATACTTGAGGCAGCACAATATAATCAGCAGGAAGGAAATGTAGAGGACATCACGACCCGCACACCTGTACTAGTCACTTTTGGCTTGAGGCCCGGCATTCCTGGGATGGATCGTGCGGCAATCACGAGTCGTCATATGACCCTGACATTGCCTTATCTCAAGATGGCTCTGAGGTTTATTGGAATTAAATTACAAAAAAGATAACAGTATATCATTACATGGATTGTTTGATTATCAGTTATAATCAAATATTTTAAAATAGGAACACAATTCAAATAGAACAATTGTGGCATAATTATCAGCAGAATACCACCCATGCTTGATATCAATTACTATTTTTCAGTGTCACTGTGCCTCACTGTCCTCGCTTGTGTTCTTGATTTATTACACGAATTGAGCAAGAATGGCCTTTCTATGCTGAGGGGAGTATCTATGGAAATTTTATCCAGATATAACCATCCTTTTCAAAACTTAATGCAACTTCCAAAGTGCAGGAGGAGCTCATTTTTGAGAGTTCAGCCTCTTAGGATGCCTTTGAGACAGGACCAAATGATTGAAAAGTAAAAGTAAGTATCTCATGATAATGAATATTTGAAGCTTCATTTTGCTGTTTTTCAATATCGTGTTTGGTATACCAAGGATCAATTTTGATAAGATATTTATGAGCCCTCAAATTCTTCACAAGGTCTTCCATTTAAAAACATTACCTGGGCTATTGCAAATGTCAGGATATTTTCTTTAACTCCTCAAATGAAGTTATTCTTAGTTTGATCAATGCAAAGTTCTTTGCAAGTTGGGACAGTGAAGACTAACACTACTTTGAAAGGACAGCAGGACTTCTGCTGCATAACATGCTATTTATCTATTAGAATATAGACAGAACAAAGTAGGTGAAGTTGTTCCATATGATGACAAGAATATTATTATATTTAGCTAAAGGGACATATATTGTTGTTATTAATTAATTATAACCCAAACAAACATGATTCATCTAGAGAACCAGGTGCATTCCTCACTGTGATAAATATTCGATGTGTATTTATTGGACTTTAATCACCTGTGTAAATTCTGAAAACATCATTTAGAGATTGAAACATATAAATGTCTCTAGTAATGCTAAATATATTTTATGGTGATGTTGCTAAAAGTATACAATCAAGTTTTATGGGATAAAATGATAGCAAATAATCAATTCTTTGTGTGTTTTTGGAGTAATTTTCAACTTGTGCCAAAAAATGAAAATTCATTAAAATGATGTTCATGTTATTTATATCTTATGGATAAAAAAAACACTGGAGAATCATAGATCATGGCAATGTTGTCACCAGTGACTGTGGTCTCTTTAACGTGAATTACTTGCAGAAGGGGAAAGCAGATCTGAAATACACAGAACCATCTAAAATAGAGACAATTCCTACCTTTTATTGTACTGAATATAGTTTTCACTTATATTACACCTTTTGCTATTTCAGCAGCTATAATCAACTGATTCCTTTTATACATAGTTATACATAACATGTTTAGATAGGTGTTGTCTTTTAATTTTCTCCTATCTTTGTCCTAGACAATCGTAGTGCTGAATAGAAGTTTCCCCTCTGCCCTCAGACAGTTTGCTGAGATAATCTGACAAAATCGTATAAGTAGGCAGAAAAGCAGGCAAACATATCGAGGGCAAGGAAACAGTCACACGGTAGAACTGCCTATATTCTTAAATGATGGAGAAGCTTATACACACATAAGGGGGAGAATGAGGGAAGCAGACAGTCTGGAAGGGTCCTAAGTGATTTGTCCAATAACTTAATGGCTTGGGGAAAATAAAATGGTTTGGAACAAAGCACTTCAGGGAAACCGAGTAACTAACTGTTCATGATGAATTTCCTTTGAGAAGACAATGGCGTGTGGTCAGACTGTAGGGGCATGCAGACAGACTTCCGTCTTTCTTGCAGCAACAGCGTTTAGTTAATGAAAACTCCAGGAAAAGACCAAAGGTAATTGCTTTCTTCCTTGGATGTTCCGCTTTTAAGCAGACGAGGAGGCATCAGAGGAAAACCTCTTCTAGCATCTGCTCCTCTCTAATTTCCTTCAATTTAAAATAATTTGCCTACCAGGGTGCCACCTCTTGGGGCGACCATTCCCAAACCCCTTCAAAATAAAGAGGAACATTCTTCTAGTGATGAGACTTTCAGTGTTGCCGTGTCAAACAAAGTTTGATATTCATTATCTATGAAACCAGAGGCAGTTTTAAACGAGATGAAACTTGTTCCTTCCTCCTTAATTATTAAAAAAGAAAAATCATTCCGTTTCTATTTCCCATGTTTTCACTGCAGAATATATATAGAGAATTATATTTTGGTAATCTTATGATTATAGAAGTATGCTTATGCCTATCCATTAAATCCATTTCCTTACTTAATATATATTATAATAGAATCTCAGCAAGGCTCCGTGGGGTTCTGAGATTGTGTAGTGAATTTTTACTGCAATCAATATTCTCACTTGCCAAATTGGAGAGAATGTCTCTGAGCATATCACAGCTATACTTAGACAGGGAAAGACATACATTCTATTCTTGGGAATGTGATCATATTTACATTACTTCCTACAGAAACAGCCTAGTTCTTTTGTCCATTATGAGTTAGGAGGAGGAGAGGTTAATTATCACACGTTGACACCAACAGGATAGACTTCCAGAAGCCTCTTTGACTTCCTTGCTTCTCTTAGTGTGAGTAGAAAAAAAGAAATCCAATTTAGCAACTAGAAGTAAACGAGTCCCCATCATTTTATTTCCTGATTCATCATCTTATGCTAGATAAATCTGGAGTCACATTCAAAATGATATTGTTTAACTCAACAAAGCACAGCATAACCTGTTATATCTTGATGTAATGAGATGTGATATATTTGAAAACATTTAAAATGATCACTTTATTTCAAGTTGGGTACCTACTATTGATTAATGTGGACTCTTTTCCTGAATTAATATGGCTAAGAGTGAAATGATGTTATGAGAATGTGAAAGCTTCTCCAATCCTTTTTTTTTTTTTTTTTTTTTTGAGACAGGGTCTCACTTTGTAGTTCAGGCTGGCCCTGAGCTCACTGTGTAGCCCAGGCAAGCCTCGAACTCAGCAATCCTCCTGTCTCTGCCTCCCGGGTGCTGGGATTACAGACGTGAGCCACCACACCCGGCTTGCTTCTCCAATCTTTGTGTGTTGACTTTTTTCTTGTATTATCCACAGTTTTGTTAGTTTCTTGAATGGATGCAAATATCTACTTTCCTAGAATTATTTTGTATATATTCTGCTTTTTTAGCTTTTTTGTCTGTAGTACGTCCTTATTAATTTTAGTTTTCTATATAAATTTTAATATAATTTAACAATAATTTAATAAGGAGAACAATGGACATATCCCTTATATAAACTAATTATCTATGCTACTGTCGACTCTTTGGATTCAGGATAACTGCACAAAGATATTGACAGAAATAGCTGAATTGGTGGAAGTAGAAACATTTTTTGAAGACAAAAAGTACGATGGAATTCAACTCAATATAAGTATTAAGATATAAATCATTTGTGTCTTTTACAGGAGCAGAGGTTGGTTATTACACACTGACACCTCTTGTTTCCCTTTGTGTGAGCAGGAAAAAAAATCCAATTTATTAACTAGAAGTAAATGAATCCCTGTCATTTTACTTTGTGTAAAACATTTAAAAAGATACTAAATCATTTGACTATATGATATGACTTATTAAGTAGTTAGAAGTGTTCCTATCACATGGAATTAAAGTACTAAATGGTATTCAAATAATGAGGATACCTATGAAGATTATTACTGTTTAATTTTAATTCCTGTTCATTTGTGCTTGCTATTTTTTAAACTCTCATGAAGGGAGAGAGCAACAGACATTCTCTTTGCATAAAACATGTTTCCAGATTTTTTTCAAAGAAATACTAATTTCCTGAATTAACCAGAAGAGTGGAGATATGTAAGCTAGAGATAGATACAGATAGACATGATCAAAAATTCACAGAGCGAATTTGCAGCAATAGTGTCTGGGAAGAAGAGAACTGTTACAATATGTTGTGAATTTTTATGATTTATGATTTTTATTAGTAGATGTTGGCAACACATAATGTTTACCTTTCTTGTGCTCCTTGTGTGGAAGTGATGCATATACATAATACATCTTAACTCCTTTTTCATCCTCCTTCCATCTCTTGATCCTCTTCTCTGTGAGAGAGATCTGTCTCCCTAGTTGCAATCTCTTAGTTTGTTCTTTATTTATAAACTGTAATTTCATAGAAATAAATCACACAATATTTAAGCTTATACATCTGACTTACATCACTAATCTCATTACGATCTTAGGCTGCATCTATTTTCTTGCAAATGACTCAAGTTTTTCATTGCTGGGAAGTCAAACTAGCACAACCACTATAGAAATCAGAATAGAAGATCTTCAGATAATTAAAACTCTCGATTCCATTTGACTCAGCTATTCAGCTTCTAAGTATGTTCTTTTTTTTGAGACAGGGTCTCGCTTTGTAGTTCAGGCTGGCCCTGAGCTCACTATGTAGCTCAGGCAAACCTCGAACTCAGCAGTCCTCCTGTCTCTGCCTCCCGAGTGCTGGGATTATAGTCGTGAGCCACCATGCCCAGCCTAAGTATGTTCTTGAAAATGACAATTAACTCTTGTCCTCATTTTCAGTTATATCCTTCTTTTAAAAATTTAATTTATTGGTATATTATATATACACACCACAATTACACTCCACATTAAGAAATTGTACCAGTATATGGCATAAACTAATTCTCATTTTTCTTCTCCCCTACCCACTCTACAACCCCCACCCACCTCTATATACACAAGGTTTGTTATGTTCTTTTAAGGTCTTTGAAGGCAAGTATGTATACTATATAATTTCACAGCCTGCACCACAATGTGTGCCTATCAGATGCACATAGTTAAAATAAAATTTTCCTTCAGTTAGTTCAAAACTAGAAACATTATATTCTTGTTTTGAGACATGAAGTGGAGACTCTGGTATATGCTCATTGTTCCTTATCAAAAAATAATAATATGTGGCCATAGAAAAACATCACCCTTACTCAGCCTAACCTGTCTGGAAACTCATTATGGCCTGGGTTTGGGGATGGAGGGTTGTAACCTCAGTATTTGGGGAGGATCAGAAAAGGAAATGCTAAATTCCTGCCTGACAAAGGAAACTAAGTAACTTAGATCCTGCCTTAAAAATAAATAAAATAAAATAAATATAAAATAAAATAAAATAGCAGAATATGATCTGGGGATGTTGCTCAGACAGAACATCTTGGATTCACTTCTCAACATCTCAAAACAAAACAAAAAATAAATGTTTGTGAAAAAAAAATCCTCCAATCATTTTAGGAATTCCAGGATTTTTTTTTGTTTTCAGAAATTGGTAACAAAGTACAAGCAAAAATTTTTGTATCATTAGATAGCATTATACTTGGTTTGATAACTTGAGAAAGTAATCTATCTTGTATCACTTTTATCACTTACAATACATAGATTAAAATTCTACTGATATATAACAATTATTCTGAAATTGAGATAATATGTGTAATGTACAGTAAATATACAGAAAGCAGTTAAAATGATCCCTGACTCATAAACTCTATTAAAGTATCTGTAATTATTTTAATTACCATATTTGTCTTATAGTAATCATAATGATTATCATTTCCTGAAAAGAAAAGTTTTAATTCCATAGTTATATAGAAATAGATATCATCAAAAGTTCTTTTGTAGGGCCAGGGATGTAGCTCAGTGGCACCATGCCTACCTTCAAGCACAAGGGCCCAAGATCGATCCCCTGTAACACACACACACACAATGCTCTCTTCTAATGCAAGCAATATAATTTTTTTGGACCTTAAATTAAACAGTCCAAAATAATTATAACCCATTAGAATGTAAATAAGTTTGACTTTTCTTAAAGGAAGTTTATGTGTTTGTTTATACCTATATCATACTATATTATCTCTTCTCTTAACTTAGTAACAATATGCCCTAGTAAATTGCATCACAGGGGAGGAGAGGACTTAAAATAGATCATGCTATTATTTTTGAACATTGTTTAACACTATGATTTTATGCTACATTAGTGTTCTGTGGATTTATTTGGGTAGAAATTATAAGAATCTTAGAAATGCTTGCATTTTAAACTGAACCAAGCACTTAATCCTTATAAAATTTCTATGTAATTAGAGATTATTTAAAATATATTATATTTATTATTCATCTTATTATAAACCAAAACTTGAAAAACTCTCCTATTCTTTTAACATGTTGTACTTTATGGCTATTTAACTCTATTGTGTATAAAAATGAGAACAATATCAATATAAGACTGATGATGTTTTTAGAACTTTAAAATGCTCAGAGTTCAATTAAATCTTTGAAATGAATTGTATACTGTACATAATTCAACTTGTCATCTAAATGTTATCAGTCCTGGAGGGACATTTTTAGCTGTTAATAATTGATCAATAGAGTACTAAGGAAACTTTTATTACCTTAATAAATCAAAGAAATATTTCCAGTTTTATATTTAATTTATAGGAAGATATTCAAGGAATTTCACTTTGGTAAAATTTCCTAATTAATTTTTATTCATGTAATTATGATTTTCTTGTAAAATTTTAACAACCTGTTCCCTCTATGCATCCCTGCAATATGAAAGTCTAAGAGTTTTAGGAGGCCGATTGGGAAAATATTCTATCAGCTCAAATAATTCTGGAGCATTTTGAACTACTTTTAAATATCAAGTACGTTTATTCTTTAATTTTTTCAGTGACCCAGTGGCTTCCTGGTGTTTTACTGGAGTAGTGATTCTTTGCGTATCCAAAGTTTCTTGAATGATACACACTTCTGCAGAGTCATGACAAAATGTATAATTAAGAACAACATTCGAAGCTGGCATTTTAACAGAGAAATACTAATCTCTCTTTTTTTATTTCTTGCAATCTAAATTACCTCAGTGACTTCATATTTATAATTTTTTACTTATTTTGAGATTTCTAAGAGGTTATGAAGACTTCCAATTTATTTTGTAATATGTGATTTGACATCTCCCTTGTCATGTCATTAAAATACATACAAAAACATGAACATGTTTAGAAATGGAACACTGGAAATATTATGTAAAAATTACCTTCTATTTTAGGGAGTGATTTCCCAACTAAAATAAAAGATTCCTTTCGCTTAAGAATCATCTGTACTCTTTTTTTTTTTTTTTTTTAGAGAGGGTCTCACTTTGTAGTTTACGCTCGGCCTGAGGCAAGTCTCGAACTCAGCAATCCTCCTGCCTCTGCCTCCTGAGCACTGGGATTACAGGCGTGAGCCACCACACCCAGCATTGTGAGGTGTGGTACTGATTGCTGGTGGGCGTGTCACCACGCCCATATCATATTATTGTATGTGGTTACCCAGATGGAACCAGGGACCCTGCGCTTGCCAGGCAGGCGGTGGAACCACTGAGCTAAATCTCCGGCCCATCATTTGTACTGCTATAGAGAGCCCTAAGTAAAAACAAAGGTAAAATAAGACATAAATAATAGGAAGAAGAGAGATTAATAGTTCAAAAGGGGAAGAAGATCAAAATTGAAGGTTGAGAGAGGAAGAAAATGATAAGTGATGAAAAAGAAATGAGAATGTGTTGTGTGCATGCACAAACTCTACAGAAGGATGTAAACATTATATGCTGCAAAGGTACAAAAAGAAAAGGAATAGGATTTAGAGGTGGGTGGAGAAGAGACAGAGAGAGAAAGGGGATGAAAAATGGAATGAAAATGTGCTGTGTAGCTATGTTAACTCCACACAAGGAAGATAAACGTCACATACTATATGTATGTTCCAATAAAATAAAATAAAACAAAAAAATAAATGCATTTTAGAAGAATCAATAACATTCACGCAACATTACTAAACAAAAAGTCCAACAAAACTTTCAGCCTCAGGTAGAATATATTTTTCACAAATGTCTGATGCGAAAATCAGCAGTAACTTTTTAGGTTATAGTTTGTAGAGCGAATAAAGTAAAGCGCGCAGCAGAGCGCCTCCTGGAGGGTGTGCTCGGCCTGAACCTCTGCAGCAGTGTGGTAGAGCACTCGCCTGCTGGCTCCTCCAGGCCAAAGGCCGTCACTTCCTCCACATCGGAGCTGAGTCCTTCTCCAGGACCCTGTGCTGAGTCTGCTTCTCCCGAAACACTATCTCCCAGGAAGCACCAAGATCCAGTGGCTGAAGCACGGAAGGTACAAAGATTGCTCCAATTTTTCTAACTTCCCAGATGTGAGAATCTCACTAGGTATTTATAGTAACTACTGGATTTCCCTGCAATTCTTGTATTGTCCTATTTCCTTCCTTTATTAAAATTTATATCAATTGTGCTGCTCATTAAACTCCACAGAACATGGGTCTCCTTTTCATGATCCATGTCCCAAAGATCAGAACCATTGAGATCAGTGCCAGAAGTACTGAGAGGAGATACATTGTAAAATGATATTATTGGAGCTGAAACTCCTCTTGGTCATCTGCCGTACTTGTAATGCAATTGGTAGAAGTTTTAAAGGTGATACTTTCATATGTGATATGACTTAAAGTAAACGTTCCTATGAGGCAAAATGGACAAAGTTCCAAAAAGACAGGAATAAAGTTATTTTAGGGGTAGTAGAATCATTTGGCTGTTACTACCAGGAACAGATGCCTTTATAAAATAAAACCAGAGAGTGATTATCCAGAAATTAAAGTCTAAATGTGAAAGCTGGAGGGCCTCCCTGGTAAGGTAATAGTAATCCACCTAGAAGAAGAGTAGACATCCCAAACAAGGACGTTATCGTAATGATTTCAGATTCCCAGTAAAGCTTGAATTTTTAAGCCAACAAGTCATCTACCCAAGAAGATACTGGAACTTGAGACATGTTACAGGTAAATACCTTGGAAAACCTGATCACTCACTTTCTTTTATCAAGTGCTTGAGCTTGAAGTAGCTCACTTCATAATGCTAACTTCCATTACTACATTGCTTAAAGATAATGAAGAGGTAAATCTCTTCCTTAAGGAAGAACTTACTAATTGGAAGAACTTCCGTGAAGGACACAGTTTAATAATAATGTTTTAGCAATATGACTCCAGGATATGCTGATAATGCACTACTAGGATAACTCTAAGAAAGTTAATGAAAAAATGGCCCCATATTAAGCAAAGTAAAACTTTCAACACTTCATCATTAGAGCCAAGAAGAAGGAATCAAAAGGTAGAGAGAAATGGGAATGAAATTGAGTGAATTTCATACACCATATTACAGATCATCAGATACTATTTTTCTCAGAAAAATAAACAAGCAAGTAGACATAATAATTCAGCTGGTTCATTTTAGTTGGTTTATGTCACTGACTGCCCTAAAAATGGCCAAATGTCATAAAAGCTCATAGATGTGTACAACTATTAAATCCAACAATTTGGTCTCTTACTGATACAGTTCCTAATGCGAGGTCAATTTTTAACCTGGTATTAGCTCAATTTTCAAGTAAGACACAGACATGAAGCCTTCTCTCAAGGGTGGCGGCCAGATAGATGAGGAGATTGAATTACTTTGACTCCTTCTATCTCTGAAAAAAGAAATATTTGATCTTGATAAGAATTTGCCCATACTCAAGCTGTGGTCATATATGCCATACCCAAAGAGTTTAGAACTTCTTCTGTTTGAAGATCTTGAAATTGTTTGATCCACTAAAACTTCACTTTAAACTAAAGGACCCATAGTAGTGGTTATGTGACTGTGGCATCTCATCTCTGAGATATAATACTGTTCAGACATTGCTCAGTTGACAGGACACTGGGGTAATTTGTGTAAGATACAGCTAGAGTTTGGGCCTGGAGATGATACAGGGAGAATGAGATGCCACCATACAGAGCAGAATATCATCTCTATACCAGAAGCCACCATATTCTACTTATTGTTAATATGAAATTACAGAAAGATCTGAGAAATGTAAATAAAAATGCTGCCATTTAACACGGCTCAAATCCAGCCACTTGGAGAAATTGTCTGCCTTATTTTTACAACTCCATTGCTTACAGAATTTAATGCATTTACTCTTATGAGGAAATTATTCCAGGAAGAAAGTTTTGTCAGGGCAAAATCCTTAAATCTGCAACCCAGAAGAAAAGGAGAGGATGGGGGTGATTGCACATTTTCTTCCTATTTCACAATACCTATCATACATTTTGATGCTCATTTACACCTTCACTTTTTCATACCAGAGAAAAGATATGATATTTACATATCAGTGCCCTATTTATTTCACTTAGGAGTATGTTATCAAGGTAAATCCACTTGACTACAAATGACTCAAAATTATCATTCTTAATGGCTGAATAATACTCCATTTTATAAATAAAAACACACAAATACACATATTTTCTTTATCCAGTCTCCTGGTGATGGGTATTTGGGCTGTTTTCAAGATTTACCTCTCACAAGCTGAGCTGCTATAAATGTGGGTGCGCATATGTCATTGTCGTATGATGCTTTCAATTCTTTTGAGTATACTCCTAGCAGGGTCAAATGGAATCTCTAGTCCTAACTTTTTATGGAATCTCCACAGGTGTTGCACTAGTCTACATTTCCACCAACAGTGGAAAAGGATTCCTGCCTCCCTACAGCCTCACAAGCATTTGTTGTTGGTTAATTTTGAAATAGCAGCCATTCTTTCTGGAGTGAGATGAAATCTTTTTTTTTTTTTGCTTTTTGAGACAGGGTCTCGCGTTGTAGTTCAGGCTGGCCCTGAGCTCACTATGGTGCCCAGGTAAGCCGCCGTGAACTCAGCAATCCTCCTGTCTCTGCCTCCCGAATGCTGGGATTACAGACGTGAGCCACCACGTCCGGCATTGTGGTATGCGGTGTTGATTGTTGGTGGGCATGTCTCCACACCCAGCATTATATGTGGTTACCAGGGATCGAACTCAGGTCCTTCCGCTTGCGAGGCAGGCGCCGGAACCACTGAGCTAACACTCCGGCCCCGAGATGAAACCTTAATGTTTCATCAGCATCTCTTGAATGACCAGTGTTGTTGAACATTCTTCATACATATCTTCACTGCTTTTACTTCATCTGAAAATGGCTGTTTTCTTCAGGTGCTAACTTTTGAATTGGATCTTTAAATGGGGGGCTGATTTTTTAGGTTCTTTGTACACCCTGGATAGTAGTATTTGTCTGAAAAACACCTGGCAACAATTCTTTCTCATATTTTAGGCTGCCTTTTTGCTCTGTTGGTGATGTCCCTTGCTGTGCATAGGTTTTCCCGTAATAGAAGGTCCCAGTTGTTTATGCTTTCTGCTAGTTAGCATGCTGCTGAAGTTTTGTTCATAGAGGTTTTTCCTATGCCAGTGTCCCCAAGGGTTCTGCCTAACCAATTTTGCAGCAGATTTGGTGTTTCTGCTTTAATATCTAGGTCTCTCATCCTTTTTGGTTTTATTTTGGTGTGTGGAAGAGATAGATTTAATTTAATCTTTGTTGAAACTCAGTTTTTCTAGTACCATCTGTTAAAGAGACTATCCTTCCTCCATTGAAGATATTTGGCTCCTTTGTTAAAGATGAGGTAGCTTAGTGTATCTGTGGTTGTTTCTGGATCTGCTCTGTACCACTGATCCTCCGGTTGTTTTTTGTTGTTGTTGTTGTTTTGTTTTGCCAGTAGCATGCTGTTTTTATCACAATGGCTTTGGAGTATAGTTTCAAGTTGGGAATTGTGATAACTCACACTGAAAAATAAATGATTCTATCCAATAATAATGCAATGAACTATTAATGCCAATAACAACATGGATAAGTCTCCAAAATGTCATTTCTGTGAAAACATTCACATTGTAAAGTGATTAATGGATACGAGTGTTCTTATAGACTTTTTGTGTGTGTGTTTCCATTGGCTTTCCCTTGGGTTTATAACATATTACCACATATTTGGTAACTTAAACAACACAAATGCATCAACTTAAAAATCTTATTATCAGAAGTATGAGATTGTACTTAGTAGTCAAATAAAGAAATGGTAGAGTTATAATCTTTTCTTGAGGTTGTAAAGTGAATCAATTTCCATTCCTTTTCCAGCTTCTAAACCCTTGTCTCCCATCATTACTGTCTTTCTCTTACTTCAGCTAAAATTGTTTTCAGTTTTAGTCTCCCTAATGTAATTAGATTAAGTTAACCAGGATATATCAACATAACTTCTTTATCTCCAAGTCCTTGTCTTAGTCTATTTTATAATAGTATAGCAAAAATCCTGAGACTGAGACATTTATAAAGACAAGTGGTTTTGTTAGCACATAGTTCTGTTTGTCCAAGAGCAACATATTTTTAGCTTCTCACAAGGGCATCATGATGGATAGCATCACATAGCAGAACAACATAGGAGAGTGAATAGTGGAGCATATGTGCAAAGGTTAGACATTTGGAGTATACTTAATGTACAGTTAATTTGTGACAACTCATTCTTGAGATAAATAATGCAGTCACAAGAGATCCAATTGACTTTTGTGAGAGTACAGTATCTTGAGAAGACATGAATCTACGTATGAAGCTTTGCATCACCACAGTTATCTCTACAAGATCTCATATCATTCCATTAGAAATCAGATCTCAACCTAAGATTTAATGTAGCCGTGTAAAGACATGTTCAAATAAATTTGACACTTCATATAAACAAATTTATCCTTTCCTAGTAAAAGTGAATATTATATTTTTAAAGTTGATTTTGCAACTTTCTCTGATTTTATTTATTTATTTATTTATTTATTTATTTATTTATTTATTTATTTATTTATTTTTTGAGACAGGGTCTCACTGTTGTAGTTCAGGCTGGCCCTGAGCTCAGTATGTAGCCCAGGCAAGCCTCAAACTCAGCAATCCTCCTGTCTCTGCCTCCCAAGTGCTGGGATTACAGGCATGAGCCACCACGCCCGGCCCTCTGATTTTATTTTGAAAAAAAAAAAAAAAAAAATATCTAGCCCTAAAGAAAATTCAAAGATATTGAATATTTGAATTGTTGATTTGAACTAATCAAGGTAGAGATTTTTTCTAAAGTATATTAATAATGTAGTCAATATATAAATTGTTTTCAGCAAGAAATAATCAATAACATGGGGAATATGAAAGTTTCCTGTGGTGGATGTGATTTGTATTTTTAAAATACATTTTAAATTAAAATTTTGAATATCTTTAGAAATTATAAATAGAGTTTTTAGTCCCTATATCCATGAAATGATTTACATATTTTAAGCTGATGGCATTGGATCTTCAAACAAAATTCCAGAAAGGAACTTTTCTCAAAGCCATAAATATTGATGTATTGATGGAAAGCTGTTAATGTATCATTTTCTTTGTTGTAATATTACTTATTCTAGTAATGTTCCATGTTTTCCCACTGCTGACCTGTGTATGATTTGTTCTGACATAAACTTGTCTGTTGTACCTCGCCAAACATTTAGCTAGGTTGCGATAAAAAGCTGTTATTACCATACACAGTTTAAAGATTGACTATAATTAACCTATATAATGTATTTTCATGCTAGTTTTTATTGCAAACTTCCTGTTGGAAACTTTCTATATGCTTTGTCTTATTATTTTCAATTATTTTGAAAATATACATGATGATGTTGTGAGACTGGTGAATGTTGTGCAAGGAGCACCGACTGATCAATCCCTTCTCTTATTGAATTTATTGATAGAACCAACTACCTTTTAAAAAAATAAAATACTGATAGATTTGGAAATGATTGTTACCATAAAAAGAACTTCGGTGATATCCAATCCAAAAGCATTATAGAACAAAAGGCTTCAAAATACGGTGGTTATCCATGTTTCTTCTTCTGAAATTATCTTTGCTCACCATGCCAAAAAGAAAAAGAAAAAGAAAAAGAAATTATTCTGAATGGGAAAATGAAGGCAGCCTAGAAAGAAACTGGTAAGAAAACTAAATGTCTGACTTAGTCAGTTGCTTACAGGGAGTGAAAGAGACATAATCAACTTTCACAGAGATACAAATTATGGGAAAACATAATCATTGACTCAGGGTAGTTGAATGAAGGAGAATCTGAGATCAGGCTAATCCAAACAGGTAAATACACTTAGAAAATGAAAGATTCAGTCAATTACATTAAAGTTAAATGTATCTCCTGAAAAATTCAAAAATATGGAGTATGATGGGGATGCTGAGGGTCAGAGGCAGAGTTACACTGACAAAAAATGTCAACTCTGAGAGACACAGACTTTTGTATGCATGTCATGATTTATGCTCAGAAAAATGAAAATATTGTGTACAACATGAGGATGGAAAGGGGTCATTTCATTTTAAAGTCCTTATTTTTCAGAGCATCATTTAACAGTTTTAAATAATGAAAAGTTTCATTCCAAGTTAAATCACTGAGTGTGTGCTAGTAAATATGTACTTTCTGATAGAAAAAAAGATATGACTCTCATTTGAATATGTGGCATATTTTGTCAAAAGTCATAAGGCTCTTTAAAGAATTAATTAATTTACTGTTTCTATGAATATTCTTTCTGTCAGGTATTCTGTGGAGCCTTAAATTGTGTTGACCTCCTGACTGCAATTGAAAACTGTCTAAAACATGCAAAATTTTTATTTTACTGACAAAAATAATTTTATTTCCTTATGAATTTTCATGTCAAAAATACATTTTGATACTGTCAATATTTAAACAAATAAATCAATTGAGCCAAGGATGTAGCTCCTGTCTGGCAAGCCCAGGGCCCCGAGTACAATTTCTGGTAACAAAAATAAAAATAAATCATTTGACCATATAGTAGTTTCTCCTTGGAAAATAAAGTTTTCACACATTTAAAACATAATAACATTACATTTTTGTAGTACTATGTTAAGTAAGACATAAACTCACAATGGATTTTGGGTAACTTTCAGAGTTTTTATTTGAAAACTAAAATAGAGCCTTAAAATATATAAAAATTGAGATTAGAATTTCAAAATATATGTGAATTACATGTCTGGCATTTATATGAATAAAATGAAAAATATTTTTCAGTAGAAAGAGACATAGAGAAGGAAAGAGAAAGAAAGTCAGGAAGGATGAAAACAGTTTGTGAGCACAATTATCATATACTTGTAGCAATACTCAGACTAAGCTTGAAATAGCACAAGTATTTAAAAGTTTATTCACTTGATGAATTTTCTGAAAGACTGGTAAGGAAGAAGAATGCATTCTTTCTTACGTTTCCAGAAGTGTGAAATACAAGCATTCTTGGGGCAACCCACTCCCAGCCCCCCTTTCATATCTCTTGGACTCATGCGATTTTTCTCAATAAATTTTTCTACGCTTAAGAAAATAAAAACAACTTTGACTTTTGAAAGAAGATTAAATGTTAGCTAAGGCAATAAAAACAAAAATAGAGTTGAAAAGTGATAAAATGGATTTACAATC
>PVIC010021208.1:5089-28861 GCA_004025085.1 Thryonomys swinderianus
TTTTTTTTTTTTTTTTTTTTTTTTTTTTTTTACTTTTTTGAGACAGGGTCTTGCTTTGTAGTTCAGGCTGGCCCCGAGCTCACTAAGTAGCCCAGGCAAGCCTGGAACTCACAGCAATCTTCCTACCTCTACCTCCCCAGTGCTGGGATTACAGGTGTGAGCCACCACACCCAGCATTGCAGTATGTGGTACCAGGGATCAAACTCAGGACCTTGCATTTGAGAGGAAGATCCTGGAACCACTGAACTATATTCCCGGCCCACCCCTGCTTCTATTCTTAAGCCTCCATAGCCTACTTTCAACATAACAGCTACAGAATCCTTAAATTCACAGTCAGATCATGTCAGTCCTCTGTTCAAAACTCCTCCAGTGGGATATCAGCAACACAGATATTCCCTATTCCTGGATAAGCGAACCAATAGAGTCAAAAAGACCATTTTATACTTCCAAAACTGATAAACAGATTTAATGTAATCTCAATCAAAATACCAACAGCATTCCTCACAAAGCCAGAGAAAATCCTGGCAGGAGGAATCACAACCCTGGATATAAAGTTACATTATGAACCTACAGTGATGAAAACAATACAGTAATGGCAAAACCAAAAAATAATGACAACAACTGAGCGTGGTAGCTCATGCCTATAATCCCAGCATTCAGGAGGCAGAGACAGGAGGATTGCTGAGTTCAAGGCTTGCCTGGGCTACGTAGTGAGCTCAGGGCCAGCCTGAACTACAAAGCAAGACCCTGTCTCAAAAAACAAACAAACAAAAAATGATGACAACAACAAAAACCAAGCCCAGATATGTCGGTCAATGAAACAGAATAGAGGATGTAGAAACAACACCAGGTACATTCAGCTATCTGATCTTTGACAAAGGTACCTAAAGCCAACTGGAACAAAAATAGCCTCTTTAACAAACAGTGCTGAGAAAATTGGCAGAAGAATGAATCTCTCTATGTACTAAACTAAAATCAAAAGGGATCAAAGACCTAAATACTAACATAGAAACACAATCTACTGGAAGATAAAATATGCAAAACTCTTGAACAAATAGGTGTAGCCAAGGACTTTCTGAAGTAAACTCCTACTGCGCAAGAGATAATACTAAAAGCCAGTAAATGGGATCAGATGTAATAAAGAAGCTTCTGTATCACCAACAGGGTAAAGACATAACATACCGAACTGGAAAACATTTTTCCCAGCTGTTCCTCTGGTGAAACTAATATCTAGAATATACACAGAACTAGAAAATAAAAAAAAAAGAACCCTCCCAAAGAAAAGGCCCGATTTGAAAATGAGCAAGTGAAGACACACTTCTCAGAGGAAGAAATACAAATAGCTAATATATGAAAAAAAATTTATTCTCTACCTTATAGAGAAATAAAATTTAAAACATCACCAAGAGTCCATCTCACCCTAGAAAGAATGGCTGTCAAGAAATCAGACAGGAACAAATACTGGTGAGGCTGCAGAGGGACAAAGGAATCATTTTATGCTGCTGACAGGAATGTAAACTACTACAGCCACTATGGAAATCTTTATGGAGATTCTTCAAAAAACTAAAAACAGAAATTCCATGTGACCCACCCATTTCTCTTTAGGTATCGGTATCTTTCTAAGAAAGTTAAAGATATCATATTATGATATATGCATACTTATGTTTATAAGCATGATTAACATGATTAGCAATAACTAAATCTTGGAAGCAGCCTATATCCCCATCAACAGATGAATGGATAAAGAAAAATGTAGCATTACACACAGTAGAATACTACTCTGCCATAAAGGGTAAACCTGAATCATTTGTGAGAAAATGGATGCAGCTTGAGACCAGAATGTTCAGTGAAATAAAGCAGACATCCAAGCTTAAGTATTGCATGCTTTCTCTTATATGACAAACCCAAAATGTAAGTAAAGAACAAAATAAAAAATATAGAATAGGAAAAAAGAGAGTGTAAGGGAAGGTAGGGAAAAAAATGCAACTGGAAGGGAACGGGAGGAGACATAAAAAGAATTAAGATGCAGCCATACATGGTGGTGTACACCTGTAATCCCAGCCCTTGGAAGGCTGAGTCAAGAAGAACACTACAAGTTCAAGACCAGCCTAAGCTACAAGTTTAGTTCTAGGCCAGCCTGAACTATATAGCAAGACCCTGTCTCAAAAAACAACAAAAGAAAAAAACAACAAAAAATTAGGTATATATACTACATCTTCACAGTAAATGCAATCATTATGTACTGCAAACATGCACTACTAAAAAAAAACCCCAATCCTTCAATGGTTTCCCAGGTCATACATCAAAGTCTCTATAACAACCTATTGAGTCCTATAGAATTAGGTACCATTAACGCTCTGATCTCATCTCCCTTCCCTTTGCCTACTCCTTGGAGTCACTTTATTTCTCAAAAGGAGTAAGCACATTCAACCTTCTCTGTGACACATCATTTAAAAATCCCTAAGTTTAAGAATCACCAATGTAGGGGTAGGGATTTAGCTCAGAGGCTCTAGTGCCTGCCTTGTAAGCACAAGGTTTGGAGTTGATCCCTAGTACCCCCACTGAAAATAAATCATTAATGCAGAAGACCAGCTTGAAACTACACTGAGTAGGTTTTAAAATAATATTGAATTTTTGAACTGGGTCTTTAAACTTGGGTAGGCTGATCTGTTTAAGTTCTTTATATATTGTAGATAATAGTCCTTTGTCTGATAAACAGCTAGTAAAGATTTTTTCCCATGTTCTTGGTTGTCTTTTAGCAGTGCCAGTGACTTCTTTTGCTGTGCAGAAGCTTTTCAGTAGGATGAGATCCCATTTGTTGATTCTCTCTGCTAGTTCTTGTGCTAGAGAGGTTTTATTCATAAAGTCTCTGCCTAAGCCAATGTCTCCAAGAGTTTTACCTAACCTGTTTTCCACCAGGCTTATTGTTTCTGTTTTAATGTTTAAATCTTGTAACCATTGTGAATTTAGTTTTGTGCATGGTGAAAGAGATAGGTCTAGCTTTAGTTTTTGGCAGGTTAAAGCCCAGTTTTTCCAGCACCATTTGTTAAAGAAGCTGTCTTTCCTCCATCTGCAATGAACAGACACTTCTCAGAGGCAGAAGTCAAAGCAGCCAAGAAGCATATGAAGAAATGTTCAACATCACTGGTCATTCAAGAGATGCAAATGAAAACAACACTGAGATTTCATCTCACTCCACAAAGAATGGCCGCTATTACAAAATCAACCAACAATAAATGCTGGCATGGCTGTGGGGATAAAGAAACCCTTGTCCACTGTTAGTGGGATTGCAGACTTGTGCAACCACTGTGGAGATCTGTGTGGAGATTTCTCAGAAAACTAGGACTAGGGGTCCCATTTGACCCTGCTAGGGATAAACCCAAAAAATTTTAAAAATCACATTGGAAAGACAGATGTACACCCTTGTTCATAGTAGCTCAGTTCGTAATAGCTCAATCTTGGAAACAACCCAAACGCCCATCAACTGGAGACTGGATAAAGAAGATGTGTTTTTTTAATAAAATGGAGTATTACTCTGCCATAAACAATGACAAGACTGATTCATTTATGTGCAAATGGAGACACCTGTAGGACACACTAATAAGTGAAATAAATAGATCACAGATAGGCAAATACCGATCTTCTCTTTGATATGAACACCTGTAGATGCAAATGAGCTCTAGAAAGTATGACAGTTTTTGTAGAATGGGAAATTTCCATAGGAAATTCGGTATGGGAATGTAATGAAGGGAAGGAATAAATATGATTCCAAAAGAAAATAAAAGAGCATGTATATAGGGGGTGGGGAGGTGTGGGTGGGTAGGGACATGGATAAAAATGAGAATTAACTTGTCACATACTGGTACAAATTCCCCAATGTTATATGTGATTGTGAGATGTATATAAATTGTACCAATAAAGAATCCAATTTAAAAAAATTTTTTAAATAATATTGAATTGGGGATGGGAGATTTAGCTCAGTGGTTCCAGCACCTGCCTCGTAAGTGCAAGGTCCCTGGTTAACCACATACAGCAATAGCAGGTGTGGTGGCTCACACTCACCAGCAATCAGTACCACATACCACAAATGCTGGGCTTGGTGGCTCAAGCCTGTAATCCCAGCTCTCAGGAGGCAGAGGGCAGGAGGACTGCTGAGTTCAAGGTTTGCCTGAGCTACATAGTGAGCTCAGGATCAGCCTGAACTACAAAGCTAGACCCTGTCTCAAACAAAACAAAACAAAAATATTCAATTGACTTATAATTCAGCTATTGATTAAAATTATTCCAAGGCCTATGTGTGATTTGTTCATTGAGCCTTTGGCTGGTGTACAGAATTCCCTATGCCAAGGGTCACAATTGAGGTCTCAGTGATCAATGAGATAATGAGGTCTCTAAAAGCAAGATGACACTACAGCTGAAGAATACTCTTAGACAGTCATTCTCCAAGCTCAAACTTTAGCTAAAGAGAATGCAGGTTGGTTGTTAGCTACGACCTGTAAGATAGCACAGGTGGCTTGTTAACTATGACCTGTCCCTCACAAAACTAGTTATCCCCTTTCTCCAAGCTTGGCTTATGAGTGCTTTAGTTCTGTCATTTCTTACATCTGCTTCTATGCCACCTGCTGTGTTGTTAGGTAAATAAATACTGACAAGACCAAGGTTCCTCCCTCTTAGCTAGGGAAGAATTAAGATCAGGTGGTTTTAGCCAGGAGAGAGCAAAGATCAGATCCGGGCCCCTCAACTAGTAAACTATTTTCCATTCTTTATTCTTTGTATATTATTTTTTCATTCTCTGCTGTACCCTTAGTCAGGCAATCAGGCATCCCATGATCACTGTGATACCCTAAGCCAATTAAAAGAGGAATATAAACAGTTTATCTGAGGGTCCAAGATTTAGCTCAGTGGTTCCAGCACCTGCCTTGTAAGTGCAAGGTCCTGAGTTCCATCTCCGGTAACCACATAGCATAGTGCTGGGAGTGGCATACAGTACCAAGCACAATGCCAGGCGTGGTGGCTCATGCCTGTAATCCCAGCACTTGAAGACAGAGGCAGGAGGATTGCTGTGAGTTTGAGCCTAGCCTGGGCTACACAGTGAGCTCAGGTCCAGCCTGAACTACAAAATGAGACCCTATCTCAAAAAGGAAAAACAAAACAAAACAGTTTATTAGAAGATTTCTAGATATTGAGTCATTTATCCGTAAGTATAAGGTCCATAGCCAGGGAGCATGTGATATGAAATACATAAAGAAAAGGGCTGTCCAAAGCTGCAATCTCATTTACTTCACTGAGATTGTATCTTACAAAAATATAAATAAATAAATAAATAAAATCACCTGGTTGTTTGAAATGATAGAAACAAGATTTTCTATTTGGTAATAAAATGAAAACATGTATTATTAGTTTAATGAATTATTTCCCTCATCAAGAAGATTCTTCCAGGGATACTCTTATCCCAGTATTCAGCAAGGCTGAAGCAGAAAAATCCCAAATTTAAGTCTCACTAGGCAATTTACCAAGAATCTGTCTCAAAATTGAAGGAAAATTTTTAAGGATATAGCTTAATGCTAAGGCCCTGGGTTCAATTCCTAATATAGGAAAAAAATATTTTTTTGCCATGAAAAACACTGTAAATGAACTAAATAGTGTATTCACTAATTAATATAACTATAAATGTTTCACAGCCTATGGTAAGTTTCCTATCCCACTGCAGACCAATAATGTTTCATAAATTGGCATAGTTCATGAATCAAACTTTCAAGAGCAATGCCCTGAATCACTTCCTTTGTCATTTTTTATTTATTTTATGGTGCTGGGATCAAATTTAGGGTCTTCTAGTGGGAGGTAAGGACTCAACCACTGAGTTACATTCCCAGCCCACCACTTTGATCCTTAATTCAAGTCCAGCTAATATTTTTAAATACCAGTCACATGCAGTGTCAGAGTTTCTATGCCTTTTCTTTTTTATGGTTTACAGGAGTTAATATCCTCCTTGTTTTCTGGATATACCCAGTCTCCTTATTTATATTACAGAATGTTACTGCTGCTTAGGAGAAGGCTGTAACATCTAAGAACACTAATATCCTTATAAACATGTTTAATTAATAATTCAAATCATAGTATCACTTCAGAAAGGTGAGACTGGACAATATATCAACTTTGAATTTTTCTTTGAAAGAAATACAAAAACATTCACTCTTCAACACTAACCTAAATATTCCATCAGCTGCTCAGCAGTTATGATTTCCATCATTGGTGGCAATTTCACCTGAAAAAAGAAAGTATTATGTCCATAAAATCCAATGTTTCAGACAAACCAAGTATTGCTTGAAGTCAGAAACCTATTTATGTATGTTTACATATATCCACTATATGTAACTACACATACACATGAACATATCCCATCTTCATAAGAATATCTGGGTGAAATACACAAACACTGAGAAATCTATTTTCAAAGTCAAATGCTGTATCTTTCACCACTCATTGTAATTGTCATCAGGCATCTCCCACAGTGTTGTGCATAACAGACAATCTGGTTAAAGGGCAGGAACAAGTACCCAATGAGGTTGCCAGGGATTTAGCTCAAGTGGTACCACGCCTCCTTTGGAAACACAAGGGCCCGAGTTTGATCTCCAGTATCACAAAAACAACAACAAAAAACTGAGGTAGATATACATACCATTACTGCAGTCCTCTCTGGCCAGTATTTTGATGGTTAAAATGAATACAGTATTAAACTATTACCATACAATGAAGAAATCACCTATGTGACTCTATTTATAATGTAAAGTTTAAAAACTAGTGCCAGCCATACTGTTGCACACTTTTGATCCTACCTGAACTACAAAATGAGACTCTGTCTCAAAAGAAAAAGGGGGAGGGGGGGAGAAGGCCAGACATAGTGGCAGACATAGTGGTCCACAGCTATAACTCCGATACTTGGGGAAACTGAGTCAGGAACTGTGAGTTTGTAGCCAGCCTGGACTGTAAGGGAAGATTAGCTCAAGAAAAAAAAAAAAAAGACGTTAGCCTTTCAACAAATAATCTGGTATATACAGTACTTCTCTCAGTTTACAGTATGCTTTGATTTAGCTTATGGTGGCTTTATTATTTTTGGTGTGCATGTGGGAACATATTTTTGTTTTGCTTTTTTCATTTTAAATTCTTTAAATATTTTACAGAATCTAACATATCAATCCTCATTGTACAACTTCCAGACATGTCTTCCAGTTTTGCATAAAAAAATCTTGCTTCAGGATCTCAGCATTCTTCTCTTAACCTATAGCAAGAGATACCCTCAGCTTCTTCTACTAAGCAAAGAAAGCAAATAAACTGGGTATGTGGCACGCAGCTGTAATCCCAGCACTTTGGAAAACTGATGCAGATGGATCCCGAGTTTCAGCCTACCCTAGGCAGTTTAGCAACTTGTGAATGATTTAGTGAAACTTTGACTCAAAATTAAAAATAAAGCGGGGATGAAGCTCAGTGGCATTGTGCCTGACTGGCAAGCCGAAAGTCCTGGGTTGAATTCTTGATACTCCAAAATAAATACATAAAAAGAATTGGGGATATAGCTCAGAGAAAAAGCCCTAGGTTCAATCCTTAGGACTACCAAAATAAAATGGGGAAAAGACTCCTTACCCAAAAAGTTTCAGCCCAGGCTAAAACCTGAAAAAAATGACTGTGACTGCAATGGATTTCAAATTAGAACACTGCATTCATTCTTTTTTTTTTTTCTTTTGGTAGTGGGGATAGTTCTCAGGACCTGCACTTGCTAGGCAGGCACAGTGCCACTGAGCTAAATCCCCAGCTCTGCATTCATTCTTCTGCTAAACTGCTAATCCCAACATAATGATTAGACATAATATTTTATGTCCTCTGCCACAATGGATACTATAGGTTCCATGCAAGATTTTTTAATGTATATCATGTTAGTCTCAGAATCTGTAACGTCCTTTAAAACACACACACACACACAAAAGTAAAACAAAGCAGCGACTCTTTTTATTTTATTTTATTTTTTTGAGACAGGGTCTCGCTTTCTAGTTAAGGCTGACCCTGAGCTCACTATGTAGTCCAGCCAAGCCTGGAACTCAGCAGTCCTCCTACCTTTGCCTCCCAAATGCTGGGATTACAGGTATGAGTCACCATGCCCAGCCTTGTTGTATGCTGTTACTGGGTATCAAACTCAGGCAGCCCTTTAAATGGGAACTGAACCCAGGGTCTTCACACTGAGCTATATCTCCAGACCTTTTTTTTTTTTCATTTTGAGACAAAATTTTACTAGACTGTTCAAGCTAGACTGGGACTTGTAAACTTCCTGCCTCAGTCTCCCAGAGTGCTAGGATTTAGCTGTGTGTCATCACAACAGGCCAACTTGATTTTTAAATTGTTTTTTTTTTTTAATGGGTAATTCAGGCAGGCCTCAAACTCACTATGGAGCCCAGACTCAGCCTCAAACTCAGAGTAATACTCCTGCCTCAGCCTCCTGAGTGCTGAGACTACAGAAATGTGCCACTATACCCAACTACTTGTTGACTTTTATAAACATACTTAAATAGTCTCAAATACATAAAATAGTATTTTTACAGCTGAAATTTAAAAATGTAATCATTCAAAAACACTAAATATAGAGCTTTGGTGCAGGAGGGCTCCCTCCTATGTACTGTCCCCTCTGTGCTACAGCACTGGCCCTATTAAAATAAAGCCTTGCGCCGTGTGTGGTGGCTCACACCTGTAATCCTAGCACTCGGGAGGCAGAGTCAGGAGGATTGCTGAGTTCGAGGTTTGCCTGGCCTACATAGTGAGCTCAGGGCCAGCCTGAACTACAAAGCGAGACCCTGTCTCAAAAACAAAAACAAAAATAAAAATAAAAAAATAAAGCCTTGCTCTGGTGGTTCTGTAAACCTGCTCATATTTCCTGGGTACTGGGCACTTCAAAAATCTACTTAGGATTTTTATCTTGAGTAGTGTGAACAGAACAAAAAACACAACACGCACACTTCAGGAAAAGAAAAATAGTATAATGTTTCTTCTTTTTTTTTCCCCTTTTTGGTTTTTTGAGACATCGTCTTGCTTTGTAGTTCAGGATGGCCCTGAACTCACTATGTAGTCCAGGCTGGCCTTGAACTCACAGTGATGTCCTGCTTCTACCTTCTAAGTGCTAGGATTACAGGTGTGCATCACTATGCCTAGCTATATGATGATTTTCAACAGATGGTTTTACCCTCATATGGGGGAACCCTAGAGGAGGTTGCATGCTACAGAAACCCCTGCACTGCTGGCCCTTAGAGAAGAAACTGAAAATGCCTGTGCAGAGATCTCCACAACGAAGGTAACCCTAGCATCAGTTTGCTGTACTAATAAATGTCTGGAAGCTCATGGTCACCACTTTGAGCACCTCTTGTAATTGCAGAGCCCATATGTAGCTTGTATTAATCTCATGAACCTCAATAAATTTAGTATGAAAATATTTATACAGGCTTTTCTTTTAATAAGTGTATATACATTTTTGGTGATCTATACATCTACATTTTGTCTCAGATATATATATGTATATATACATGCATAATATACCTATACATACATTTGCATACATATGAATACCTATACAAATGTGTGTATGCATATATACACATGTGTGTAGTTCAGGCTGGCCCTGAACTCACTTTGTAGCCCAGGCTGGCCTCAAACTCACAGCCATATGTGTGTGTGTATACATATATAGTTATGTATATATGTGCATACATACATACACGGGTATATGTATATATGTATGTATATAAGTATCTATACATGTGTATATGCATATATATGCACATATATGCACATATATATGTATATGCATACATATATATGTAAACACACCTAAGAGATGGTTTGAAATGAAGAAGCAAAATGAAGCATTCTAAAATATAAACTGAGTACATTTATTTGGCGCTAAATAAAGTTACAAATTTAGGCTTGAATTAAATTTAACAAGTAATTTCCTTCTATCTTGGTTTCTTGGATTATCATATAACTACGTAACAGACCAAGAATTGTAATTGTAGGACTAAACCAACAGTTTAAAACTCAGTACTTACCCCACCTGATAATTGTAACTGTCTGTCATTTAGATAACTGTACTCTCTCTCAATCACTTGAATTCTCTCATCTGTTCAGTCTATTGATTTTCTCATGATTTCATCCTCTTCCAAAGGAGGTGGTCAGCTAGTTCACCTGCAACTCTCTGATTTCATCGAATCTCTATAAATCAACCTTAGAAAAGATCAAGCCCTGATAACACCAATCAGTCATCTTTCCTGCTCCCATTTCCTGGTTAAGGGGGGGGCTTGATATATTGTATGAAAAAGTTTAAAAGACTATTTCAGCTACTCATTGCTAATAACAATCTGTTTATGTCTCAAATTCCTAGGCATAATCTCCTGAAATTGGGAATTTCTAATATGCAACATAGTTCTCTCATTAAATCTATCTCCTTAAAACTGGGCATACTGGCACACACCTGTAACTTCAGCACTCAAGAGGCTGAGCTAGGAGGATCCCTACAAGTTTGAGGTCAGCCTGGGCTACCTGGGCTAGTGAGTTCAAAGCCAGGCTGAAGAACGTAGTGAGGAGACTGTTTCAAAAACAACAACAACAAAAACCACAAAATCTTCACCCCCTTTATACTTTATCTCTGTCCTTAATTACTGATGATTTTAATGATTACTCTGCAAAAATAGCAAATAATGAGGGCTCGGTTTCCACCTATCTCACCACCTTACTATGACCTTGTTTCTGTGGTTCACTTGCTCCACTTCTTCAAAAAAATGAGACTGCTGCTCCTTTCTTGTGAACCTTGTTGCCCTTCAGCTACCTTGTCCTCTTCAGCAAATCTTTCCTATTCAATCTGCTCCCTGGCGCTGCTGCATTTAACAATAACTAACCGACTTTTAAAATTACATTCTCTCTCCCTGACTAATAGGACATTGCTCTCCTTCTACTCTTTATTCCTTTCCACATTTCCAATTGTGCATATGCTGGTTTCATTTTATCTCTCTTACTTGAGTCTTCTACCTTTACTCCTTCTTCCTCTTCTTCTCTTTGTGGGAACAGAGGTGACACGATAGCCAAAATGTTTCTGTTGGCAATTTGTAGTTCTTCACGTATGGTGGGATAGAATAAGGTTGATAACTATACCTTAGTACTCTCTATGGAAAATTCATTTTTTCTCATAATTATTGTTCTTATAGCTATACAATAATCCTCCAATTTAATTTTTCTCTACAAATCTGATCTCTTTCCTGAGATCTAATCTAAGTTTTTCCCCAAATTGACACAACCAAACTTTGGCATTAACTTTCTTACATAAAATGACTTCATTTACATCTACCTTCCTATCAATCATTAATGATTACTGATAACTGATTTATGTAGACATTAAAGCTAGAGGAAGCCATGAGTGTCTACCTGAAATCCCAATACTCTGAGAGGCTGAGGTAGGACTGCAATATAGAACAAACCCTTGGTAATTTAGACTCTGTCTCAAAATAAAAATTTTTAAAAAGTTGGAGATGCAGTGTAGCTCAGGGTGACATCCCTAGATTCAGCCCCTAGTACAACAAAACAAAACTAAAGGCAGAAAAAGGCTGAGGACCACAGATTCACAAAAAAAACTTCAAAATTCATTAGTATGCCTACTTATTCACAGTCTAATAAAAACCATCAGCTATATTTCCTGTTATTCTCATTTCCTTTTCTTCTTCCAGTGTTATTTCAGCCAAGGCTGGAGGTCTCAAAACAAACCCTTTTCTCCTTCAGCATCTCTAACTATACCCTAACACAGAAGGCCTTCTCTTATTCATCCTGCAAACCTGGTTCACAGGTTCTCCTTCCATGAAAACTTCTGCTGGCGCATCTAATCCCTAATTACCCTTCTCTCTGTACTTCCATAGCACATTACAGCATCTTCCACTGCCCTGCCATTTTGATCTGTCTGCCTTCTCACTATTATGTGAGCTCTGAAAGGGCAGATTCACATAGTGCTCACCTGTGCATTTCAAGTAGCCTACACATACTGGCAAACCCAGCATGTGACCATGAGCTCTAATCTTCCTGTCAGTTCAATGCTCATCTACCCTCAAGCACACCAGGCACATGGTACTTCCTCCATCCTCCAAAGTTTTACAGTATGGACACTAAGAAGACAGAAGAGCCTAAAGGAAACTGAGTCATTTCTTCCTACAAAAAAACTGGGGACTTTGGCTAATAGAACCAAATATAACTCACTGTTCAAGGACCTCCATCAGTGTTTTCAATATTGCCTTTTCAATGTTTTTTTATTATTCTTTGTATGAATTTACTGCTTGTCATCTACTAAACACACATAAACATACACAAAACATTCATTCTATTTTCATTACTGTTGTTTATACTCCTCTCCCTTAGGAATTAAATTTCCCTGTTATTCTAAATTCTTTTCCTTAAAAGCTTGGTTCAAGACCCACACATTCCATAAAGCTTTATGAGATTACGCCAGACTAAAGAAAAATTTCCCTTTTGGGTATCTAACATATTTCCATTTGCTTTGTGGAACCTAGTAGTATTTATTATTCTTTAATAATGTCAAGTAAATCAGTGCAGCAACCCCAAACATCATGACAGCTCTTCAAGAGCAGACACTGCTTCCACTCAAAGTCTAGAGCCATTATACACAAATAATACTGATGTTTCTAGTCTAACTTTTTTCTTAAGATGGTGGTAGTACTGGGGATTGAACACTGTGCACATCCTCAGCCCATCTTTTTTTTGTATTGGCCTGTACTAGCAAAAGGAAGACAAGGCATGTAATAAATAGCATTCCTTGTACTGATCTGTTCTTAACTGGTCAAAATAATTCATGCTATTTTTCCCCTATAGAATATTTTATTTATAGATACTGTTATCAATTTGAAAATAAAACAGGTGCTGCAGGATGACTCTTCTTGGACTTTTGAAACTGAAAACTTAAATAAGATACTGTATTTGCAGTAACTCAGGGAATCAGTTCTCAGTGCATTTACTTGTCTTTGTTTCTTTTCCTTTTTTGCTCCATTATGTTAGATATACCTTTTCTTATTATGGTTGTTAATAATTTTAGCTTCCTTATCACAGTCTTAGGCACAGTTACTGGTAACAATACCAATTCTTTACACAGTGTCTAAGACAACACAAAATAAAAAGCACACATAAAATGAAAGCACAATCTTTGAAAATTTATAAGTTAACTGGGTATAATGGCATATGCCTGTAATCCTAGTACCCAGGAGGCTGAGGCAGGAGGATTTGGAGTCCAGGCCAGCCAGAAATATTGCCTCCTTCCCCAAAAAAGAATGAAAACCTACAAGTTATGATAATTGGGTCTCAGACCAATCCTTTTCCTTAAATGGAGTTTTCTAAAGAGCCACAATTTCCTTATCAACATTCGCTCACCCATCCTCACCCAACTGGAGAAGCATTAGGTGGAAAACAGACTGAACATAACCATCAAAACTTACTCCACGATATCATGTATTGATGGTAACTTCTGAAGGACCACTTTCTCCAATTCGTCATTATTTTTTTTTGCTCATGTGATAGAAATACAGAAATAATTAAAATAACTAAAGGGTTTATAATTAAGCCCTGTTTATAAATACCATATATCAACACATATATATGTATATATGTGAACACACACATTTATAAATATCCTTTCAACAAGGGGAGGGTTCTGGAATTATTTTCATACAGGAAGAAAAAAAGACTAATGTATCAAGAAAGAAAGCCAATAGATGACAGCAGCAGCTTCTTCACCCCAAGCCGCCCCTCCCCAGAAGCTGTAGGAAGTGGAAAACGGCAGCATGTACCTTCCAGGCCAGAAGCAAAACATTGAGAATGGCCAGCAAAGGGCAGGGCCCGTTCTCGTTCTGGGTGATGATGGGTGTGTTCTCTTCCTTCCACTGGATCCATTTGATGTGATACACAGACTGCCCCGGGAAGCGCTCCTTAGCTGCCGCGGGCCCCTGAGCGGCGTCCTCCTCGTCTTCCACACGGCACAGAGGCGCAGCCCCAGGCGCCCCCACCGCACCCTCCTCCTCCTCCTCCTCCTCCTCCTCCTCGGGGACCCGGCTCTCCGCGCCCTCCTCGCTATTGAACTCGGAGCTGCTGGGGAAAGAGTGCAGGTTGGAGAACGACTCCAGGGAGTCCAGGCTCTGTGAGTCCCCGGGCGGGCTCGGGTCGCTGCCGCTGCTGCACGGGCCACGGGCGAGGCGGGGCTCCTCGGGGCAGGTGCGCGCGTCCCCGGCCGCGGCCGCCTCCGGGGGGACGGTCACCTTGCGCTGCCCTACCGCGGGCGCCGCCGCGCTCTCCTCGGCGGTCTCCCTTGAGTCCGCGCCCGGGACGAAGGAAGAGGAGGTGGAGGTGGTGGTGGAGGAGGTGGAGGAGCCCTCGGGAGATGTGGCGTCCCAGAGGCTCTCCGTGGCGGCCGCCGCCCCCTGCCCACCCGTGCCGCCGCTCTCCGTCACCCGCGCTCCCGGACTGTCTCCCGCGGCGAACCGGGTCTCTTGTCGCTCCTCCGACGTCGGTATGGCCGCCACCCCGGGTCCCAGCGGCTGCGGGCTCGAGGGGCCGCTCTCCATGCCCAGCCGCCCGCGCCTCGCCCTACCAAGACCGTGGCCGTCTCTCCTCAGCCCGCACCTCCGACGCCATGACAGCGGCTACGGGCGCGAGCGCGGCACCGCGCGGCACGTCACCGTGGAGAGCGCCGGGAACGCGCACCGCTGCCCATTTGGGGCGTGACGGTACGGCCGGGCGGGAGCGAGCACGCAGACCCTGCCCACCCGCCTGGGCTGGCGATACGGAGGCCGGGGTGGGGGCGTGGCTAGGGCGTGGCCACCTTCACACCCCACCTCCCCAGCAGCGGTAACTCTGGAGTGGCGGACTCTCCCGCCCCCGGCGGCCGGAAGTGGGCACCCAGAGCAGTGCGCTGACTGATAGTGTTACCGGCCGCCGCCTCTGGGGCTGATGAGCTCGTGGGGGCGAGGCGGTCGGAGACGGGTGTCCTGGTCTCTGAAGAGCTATAGAAACGTGTCTTCCCGGCCCGCGAGGCGGTATCTGCTCGCGGTTACTGGGGATTGCACTGCACCCACGCCACCCTCTGCTGACTCTGCACCCACCTGTCCCTGGACGCAGGCGTCGTGCGGTAGTGGACGTGGGCTGCTGCAGCAGAAAACAGTGTGGTTTGGGCCAGTAATAATAATAAATTCGCCGTGATTGAATTAGCCAAGCCTTGGCGAGTGTGTTAATTTGGCTTCACTTTGCATGAAGATGGAGACCAGCCTGCTCCTGAAAAAGTGTCTTTATCATTCCTTTTAAGACCATGCAAGCCGGGGTTGGTGGTGCATGTCTGTATTCCCAGCTTTTGGGAGACTGAGGCCAGAGGATCACAAGTTCGAGATCGATCTGAACAGCTGTGTCAAAATTTTAAAAAGGGCTGAGGGTGTACAGTGTTCCCTCGGTTCAATCCCCAGTACCTCAAAATATTAGAAAGTGCTGAATTAAGCACTTTCTAAACAGTATTGAAATCCATTAACTACAACTGAGAATATTACAGATTCCAGTAAATTCAGGATTTAGGCTGGGGATTTAACTACGCGGTGCCACCGCCTCCCTTGCAAGCATAAATTCAATCCCGGTACCACAAAAAAAAAAACCTTCATTTTATGGGACTGGGGATTTAGCTCAAGTGGTACTGTGCCTACCTTGAAAGGATATGAATAAACTGAATGAATGCATGAATCTTTTATAGGCCAGGATGGCCAAAAGACACTCAAATAATCACTTGTCCCTTTAAAAAAAAAAAAAGATCTTACAATGTGGCTCAGGCTGGCCTCCAACTTGCCTTGATCCTCCTCTCTCAGACTCTCAAGTGCTGGGATCACAGACGTACATCACCATGCCTGGCTCACATTTATAATTTAATAATTCATAGTAGAAGCAGAACTAATTTTTCTTTAAAAACAATATAGTTGCCTGGCATGGTGGCTCACGCCTGTAATCCCAGCACTCGGGAGACAGAGACAGAAGAATTGCTGAGTTTGAGGCTTGCCTGGGCTACATAGTGAGCTCAGGGCCAGCCTGAACTACAAAGCGCGACCGTCTCAAAAAAAAAAAAAAAAAAAGAATATAGTTGGTCATTACAGAAGCCAAGATGAAAGACAATGAGAATATAAGTAATTTATGAAATTTTGAATTCATAAAAATGTACATACTGTAATTGGGCTGGATGCATGTGTGACTTAGTTATACAAGGAAACACAAGTGTGGTCTAATTCCTATCGACAAAAAATTTTAATCAATTTTTCAAAGATACATATTTTTAAGGTCATAGGGACTTGCACCTGGGGAGAATTTCAGAGGATAATAGACAAATATCTTATTTTCCTTATATGAATCTTTAGCAAAACAATGAAGATAAGTCATGTTAAAGTTAATATCTTGCTCATTACCCATTGTGCGCAAGATATGCCATTACCATAGACCAGACACATCTGCGTCTTTTCATAATGTGAGGATTGGGCCAGGATGTAGCTCAGCAGCACAGCACCTGCCTGGCAAGAGTGAGGCCCTGAGTTTGATTCCTGGTACCAAAAACGGAAAGAAGAAGAAGAAGAAAAAAAAGACCCTGTTAGAACTAATACAAGAGTAATACAAATCCACAAACTACACAATTTCAAAAGCTTTAACTGAGTACTCTAGATTTTACTTGCAGTTGGGACCAAGGTACTTAGAATTGCAGTCTGAATTATGAGTATAACATGAAATCCATATGTTACATTTCACACAGGAATATGCAGGATATGGAAGGTTAGGGAAGGCTTAAAAGTGGCCACAATCTCTAAAAGAGGCTGTAGAGAGAGTAAAGGTGCAGGATTGATAAAACAGGCAAAAGTTTCTGTCTGAGTACAGATAAAGATTCGCAGACAGCCTGGTACAGAGGTATGGAGTTGTTAGGAGAAAGGGCAAGTCCAAGTCCACGCCTGAGCCAGGACAGCAGGCCATTTCTAAAGTGCGACTTTCATGTCTCACAGCAGGAGAGTGACACTGCCCTAAAGCCACAGGAGCACACAGATGGAGGGCCTCTGCCTGCCAGTTTTCCTGGGTAAGACTGTGGTAATGGGTGAGCAGAAGAAGCGATTGGTGATACCCGTGTGTCTGGTGCTCCTGGTTGTTATAGAGACCAGGGGAAGGGTTGTCCTGGGTGTCCCTTTTCCCCAGCTTGGTATTGGGATTGAAGCCACAGCTTTCACACACTGAGCTACACTGTCAGCACCTTTTATTTTATTTTATTTTATTTTTTTTTTGAGACAGGTCTCGCTTTGTAGTTCAGGCTAGCTCTGAGCTCACTATGGAGCCCAGGCAAGCCTCGAACTCAGCAATCCTCCTGTCTCTGCCTCCTGAGTGCTGGGATTACAGGCGTGAGCCACCACGCCCGGCTCTGTGGTATGTGGTATTGATGGCTGGTGGGCGTGAGTCTCCATGTCCAGCATTGTATGTGGTTACTGGGGATCAAACTCAGGACCTTGCACTTGCAAGGCAGGCGCCGGAACCACTGAGCTAATCCTCCAGCCCCTGCCAGCACCTTTTGATTTTCCATTCTGAGACAGTTTCCTAAGTGACTCAACTGGGCTTGAACTCATGACCCACCTGCCTCAGCTTCCCAGACTAGTAGGGTTAGAGCTGTGCACCACCATGCTGAGGTGAGTCCTATGTGTTTGATAGGTGCAAGTCTTTTTTTTTTGGGGGGGGGGTGCTGGAATTAAAACCAATGCCGTTGGCTCCCAGCCCTTCTTAAATTTTTTTATTTTGCAACAGGGTTTTGTTAAGTTGCTAAATTGTCCAGGCTGGGTTCCCACTTTCTATCCTCCTGCTTTAGCCTCCTGGAATTCTGAGATGACAGGTGTGCGCCATTATACCGGGCTTATGTATGTTTTTTCTAATATGCCATCTGCATATACTCCTGATTTACTTTGCTAAGTCAATGTGTTATTGCCATAAATAAGTTAGTTTATACCTCGTGTTTTTGCTGAAAAGATACTGTGATTGTTTACTTGTACGAAGAAGGTATAGTCTATGTTGGCACTTGTATTCCAGTGGACTACAAACTGTTGCTTTAAGAAATGGCTTAGTCTGACAGCTGCTGGTCTATACAACATAGAATAATTCAGAGCAGAATACAGCGAGGTACCCCTCCGCCCTTTTGAAACAGGATCTTGCTATATAATCTAGGCTGAGTCTGAACTCAGTGATCCCTTGGTTCATTCCCAAGTGCAGGGATTACTGGTGTGTGGCACTATGCTTGGGTAGTCTGCTCTTAAAAATACTAAAATATTAAAAATCATTTTTTGGGCCAGAGGGTTAGCTCAGTGGTTCCGGCACCTGCCTCGTAAGCATAAGGACCTGAGTTCGATCCCCGGTTACCACATATAATGCTGGGCGTGGTGGCTCACGCCTGTAATCCCAGCACTCGGGAGGCAGAGACAGGAGGATTGCTGAGTTCGTGGTGCTTGCCTGGGCACCATAGTGAGCTCAGGGCCAGCCTGAACTACAAAGCAAGACCCTGTCTCCAAAAAGCAAAAAAAAAAAAAAAAAAAAAATCATTTTTCAAAGTTATAGCTGTAATGATATTAGAATTTGGATAGTTTGTAAATAGACAAAGATGTTCTCTGCTCTGTCCCTCCACACTCTGTATTCTGTCCTTCAGAAGCGATTCCTTTCAACTTATGGCTGTTCCTTAGCTCTTTCTCCCCATATGTATAAGGAGTGTGATTACACTCTGATTTCTTCATTTAAAGATTACAGGTATTTCAGCCAGTGTCTCAGAAGACTGAGGCAGAAGGATCTTGAATTCCAGACCATCCCAGGCAATGTAGCTAGACCCTCCTTCAGAAATAACCCAAAACAAACAAACAAAAAGGAATAGAGAAAACAAAAAAATTATAAATATTTCTTATCATTTATTGGTTTGGAAAATGAATTCTCTAACATCATTTTCCCCTCTACTTGCTCCAACTTCCCAGCTGTTTTATAAATGTTTTTGGTTAGGGGGGTAGGGATTGATATAGGGTCTTGCTATGTAGCTTGGGCTAGTTTTGAATTATGTAGCCCACGTTGGCCCCAAATTTGCAATCCTCCTGCCTCTGCTTCCTGAGTGCTGAGGGTACAGGTGTGTGCCATCCCACCCAGCTGTTTCATAATTTCTGATAAAGGGTGCAGAGCAGAGCAGGAGGCAGGATGCAAAAGCCTGGCCCTGAGGGTCCTCAGCGCCACCGCATCTTCTAGTTCCCCCAATGCCCTCAAGGCCTGTATGTCCCCAGGGTAGCTCAGGTCCCCAAACCAACTCACATCTCCCCGAGTACTCAGGTCCCCCCAGTTTGTCCAGGTCCAACAGCTCCCTTAAGGCCCAGTCAGGTCTCCAAGAACCCCTAGTTGGGCAATTCCCCTCCTTTGTCCCAGGCCCCCCAATGTACCCAGAGCTCCCAGAACCAAAGAGGCTTCGGCAGGAGCGCACAGTGTACACCAAGAAGCAGCTAAAGCGGCAGGAGGCCGTGTGTGCCAAGAACAAGTACCCGTCCCCTGAGCCGGTGGGCGGAGAAAGTACAGGTGTGGTTTAAGAACCGTGGGGCCAAGTTTCATCGGAAGCAAAGGCAGCCAGGGAGGACTGTTCCTGGCCCGGCTCCAGGGTCCCTGCGGTCGCACCTCCCATGTTCCCTGGCTTCTGCTGCCCTGCATCCGGCCCCTCCAGCGCCCTCCCGGCAGCCAAGTCCACCTTCTCCAGCCCCGGCCGGGCTTGTGCACAGCCTGGAAACCACAGCCAATGGAGCTGGGGCGTCTCGACAGCGGCAGCCCAAGCCCCGGCTGGAGCCCCGGCCTCCCGGCCCCGGGACCTCTGAAGACATCGCCCTCGTCTCCACCATCCCTCCTGCTTCTCCAGAGCCCAAGGACTGCCGAGGCCACTGAACGCGAGGAGGGAGACGCCTTTGCTTACTGGGCCAGCAGAGTCCAGGGCGCCCCAGACCTGCAGAGGGACCTAGCGATGCCCCAAGGAACAGGAACCTTGGGCTGCGCGGTCCCGGCTCCCAGCGAGCGCACTGAGGTGTCTGCGCCCCCTGCCGGAGCGGGGCTGCCCGGGCCCCCTGGTCTGGGGCGGAGTCCGGGCACCCTGGGCGCTGGGAGGCCTGGAGGACAGCGCTGCCGGGGACTTCAGAGTCACTGCACACTGCGTATTCACTTCCCGATGGACATTTTCATCTACCTCCCACAAACATGTACTGATAAAAAAGAAAGTCATACCCCAAAACAGTATAGAAATGTTACTTTGAAAATTTTGCTTCTGTACAGATACTTGAGATTAGTATAAAATTATTTTGGCAATTAAAAAACTTTTGACTAAAGTAACTTGAAGGCATTAGAGTTATGTTAATCTTTACTACCAAATCAAATATTGTGCTTTTTTTCTGATATTGACAATTATAGCATCATTTTGCCTGTGCAATTTTTCACCAACCACTAACAGTCATACATTTATTTCTCAATCCACTTTAATCTTGGGTACCTCCTTCCTGTGATGCCCTTCTTTTGCTTTGATCTGGACTGCTCATGTTACAGGCTTCTATCAGTTTCCATCTTGGGATTTCTTTCTTTCTTCTGCATGACTTTTCTTATTCATTTGAAGGAAGGTCTCTGTAGTTCAGACTAACCTTTAACTCAGGATGCTCCTGCCTCAGCCTCCCAAGTGCTGAGATCACAAGTCTGTGTCACCGTACCTGGCCCTGGGATTTCCCTTTCCTTAGTGATTTCTTCCTCTTTTCTTCCACGCTGGTTCCTGTGTTTCTTGGATCTCTTGCCATCCTCTTTCTTTGATCTGGCACAGTATGCTCTTAATTAGCTTCCTGAGAAAGACTCCAGGAGAAGTGAATTTTTATAGACCTTGTATGTGTGGGGAAAAAAGACCTTTAGTTTATCTTTACACTCCATACTGTGGGCATGACATGGCTGGCTGTATACCTCCCAGCTTCCAGGTAGGTATATGACTTCGTATAGAACCCATTTCTTCTTCATGAAGTATCTTCATTTCTGGATGTTCTGACATTTTGTTTTGTTTTGTTTTGTTGTGTGTGGTAGTAATGAGATTGAACCTTGGGCTCTCACACTGAGCTACATCCCAGCCTTTATTTTTTCTTTTTCATTTTGCGATCAGATCTCACTAAGTTGTTCTGGTTGGGCTTGAACTTGCAATCCTTGTGCTTCGGCCCCCAGAGTACTGGGACAGTCACACCCCGCCACACTTGGCTATACAGCATCTTTCTTTCCTTCTTTATATGTATAATTTTCAGATGTTCCTCCTAACTCCTGATCTTGTATAATGATACTTGACCTTTTCATCTCTTCAAATATTGATCAGAATTTGAATGTTTCCTTTATATTTTCAAGCTATGTCTGAATCATAACCATGAGTGAAATACATTAACATAGAGTTACTGGTAATTATTGACATAGGGATATGAATATAAAACATTGATCTTCCTCTTTAGGAAAGGAAAATTTGTTTTGGGAAACAAAACATATTCATATGAAATAACCACTGAGAATATGTCATTTAATATGAAATGAGTGGTTCAGATAATAAATGTTATAAAAATCCAGGTGAGAAAAAAATCTTTTAGTGTGAGATATGAAAAACTTATTCTCATAATTAAAATCACAGGATTCATTATTTTAGGCTTTAGAAAAAAAAAAGGATGGGGTGGTAGCTCACTCCTGTAATCCTAGCACTTAGGAGGCAGAAGCAGGAGGATTGCTGTGAGTTTGAGGCTTGCCTGGGCTATGTAGTGAGTTAAGGGCCAGCCTGAACTACAAAGTGAGACCCTGTCTCAAAAAAATAAAAAAATAAATAAAATTTTTTTTAAAAGGGCCAGGGATTTAGCTCAGTGGCTCTGGTGCCTGCATTGCAGGTGCAAGATCCCGAGTTCAATCCCTGGTACAAAACAAACAAACAAAAAAAATTCAAAAAACTTCAACTATCAAAATAATTGTCTTTTATTTATTATATTTTCATGATTATGGGGACTGGATCCCTATGCCCTTGTAGATGCTAAGGACAGGCTCTATCAGTGAGCTGCATCGCTAGCTCTACATTTTTTTTTTTTTTGAGACAGAGTCTCACTTTGTAGTTCAGGCTGGCCCTGAGCTCACTATGTAGCCCAGGCAAGCCTCGAACTCAGCAATCCTCCTGTCTCTGCCTCCTGAGTGCTGTGACTACAGGTGCGAGCCACCACACCTGGCACTGTGGTATGTGGTACTGATTGCTGGTGGGTGTGAGTCACCACGCTCAGTACTGTTGTGTGTGGTTACCAGGGATCAAACCAGGGGCCTAGCATTTGCTAAGCAGGTGCTGGAACCACTGAGCTAAATCTCCGGCCCACTACCTCTATTTTTAAAATTATTTTTCTTAGTTAGATCTCAAAATGTTTTTGTTTTGAAACAGGATCTTGATATGTTGCCCAGGCTCAAACTCATGGTGATCCTCTTGCCTTAGTCTCTAGAGTGTGGGGTTTAAAAGTGTGTCCCACTATGCTGGCTCATCATAAAATTTATACCTACAGAAGCTCGTCATGAGTTTGAGGCCAGCCTCAGCTACATGGTGAGACCCTGTCTCAAAAAAAATTTTTTTTATGCCGGGGATTTAGCTCAAGTGGTACTCGCGCACCTGCAGGTGGGGGAAACTTCAATCCCTGTACAGCAAAAAAAAAAGTGTGGACCTCTCCTCTCCTCTCCCCTCCCCTCCCCTCTCCTCTCCTTTCCTCAATTTTCCTGTGGCTTCTCTAGTTCTTATCTCCTTACCACTAAGGGCCATTGTATTTTGAAAATTCTCCAGGTGATGGTCTCATCCTGACAAAAGCATCTTATGGGAGGAGAAGTAAAGAGAATTCAGATGAGTTGGGGGCTGGGGATTTAGCTCAGTGGTTCTGGCATCTGCCTTGCAAGAACAAGGTCCCAAGTTCGATCCCCAGTACCACATATCACAATGCCAAGTGTGATGGCTCACGCTTGTAATCCCAGCACTCAGGAGGCAGAGGCAGTAGGCCTACTGTGAGTTCAAGGCTTCAGGGCCAGCCTGAATGACAAAGTACAATGCCAAGTGTGATGGCTCACACTTGTAATCCCAGCATTTGGGAGGCAGAGGCAGGAGGACTGCTGTGAGTTCAAGGCTTCAAGGCCAGACTGAACTACAAAGTGAGACCCTGTCTCAAAAATTAAAAAAGATGGGCCAATATATATTATATATATACATATATATAGTATATAATACATATATATACACATATATAATACATATATATATAATATATTATATATAGGCCTTCTCTGATTGATACAATCATTTTATACTGTGAACATATACTAATAAAATTTTTAAAATAATGAAAATAGGGGCCGGAGGGTTAGCTCAGTGGTTCCGGCGCCTGCCTCGCAAGCACAAGGTCCTGAGTTCGATCCCTGGTAACCACATAGAATGCTGGGCGTGGAGACTCATGCCCACCAACAATCAACACCGCATACCACAATGCCGGACGTGGTGGCTCACGCCTGTCATCCCAGCACTTGGGAGGGCAGAGACAGGAGGATTGCTGAGTTCGCGGCGGCTTGCCTGGGCACCATAGTGAGCTCAGGGCCAGCCTGAACTACAAAGCGAGACTCTGTCTCAAA
>PVIC010021209.1:0-28784 GCA_004025085.1 Thryonomys swinderianus
AGAGTGGAATATTTCTATAGGAAACTTGGTGTGGGAATGTGATGAGGGAAGGAATAAATATGATACAGAAAGAAAATAAAAGAGCATGTATAAAGGGGGGAGGAGGGGGAGTGGGTAGGGATATGGGTAAAAATGAGAATTAACTTGTGGCATATACTGGTACAAATTTCCCAATGTTCTATGTGATTTTGAGATGGATATAAATTGTACCAATAAAGAATTCAATTAAAAAAATTCCCTAAGTGTCTTCCTTTTCCTCCACAAAGAGGCTTTATTTATTTTATTATGAAAATGAAGCCACAAGTAACTACCATCCAGGAGCGATGAGACCCCAGGGAAATACATGAACTTTGCATTCAGTGTCTCTGTGCTTCTGACAGGCGCCTGGTCCCCCGTGGTTGCTGCTCCACCCTGCAGGGGCGGAGCTCACGCCAAGGCTCTGGCACTGAACAGTGATGTCTCACTTGCTAAGAATAAGTCCTTTTATCCCTCAGGGGACTTCCGTGCTTTCTTAATGCCAGTGCACCTGCCCGGGACCCAGAGCCCTGAATGCGGAGGTCACTGTGAACTTCTGTCATGTGGCCAGCACGCAAGAGAAACCTCGATCCCTGAAGGTCAATATAGCGCTCACTGTATCATTGTGGAAGAAAAAGGGAGAGAAAACAGAGGCATCAAGCGTCCGTTTTTATCAAAAGAAAAGCCTTAGGAGATGAATCCACACCAGTCAACAAAGTGAATATATTAAACTGTATTTGATTTGTGATCATTTATTTATATTCAAGACATTCTGGGTCTCAAACTTCCAGTCCATTAATGCGAGTGACTCTGGCAGCCAGCAAGTGAACTGTAATTTCCCTTCTGTTGGACAAAGAGCTATTTAATGCTACGGGTCATGACTTGCTGGTCTGATGAGGGGAGGCAGGACTGCCAAGGGAAGGAGCTAAAACCTTCGTATTTCACCCCGCTGAAGTCCACCCAAGCATCTAATTTCACATAAAGCTTTTATTTTTGAGATCCTCTAATCTGGAATCCATCAGACAAAACCTTTTCCTACAAGAACATGATTTTTTTTTTTTTTGCATATAGGAAGGCGGGAGTGCAAATTATCTATTAATCTCAATTATCACACTGTGTTTACTTCTGATAGAAATGGTTTTCCTCTTTCAAGCAAATCTCTTTGCTTAGAATTTTTTGCCCAGTAGACCCTGTCAAGCACAGAACGCTGTATAACTAGAGACAGCTCAAAGTTAAATTCTCTCCGATGAGACAAAACTTCGTAAGTACATAATCAGACACATTTCAATTTACTTTTAGTTGTGGCCTTGACAATAAGAAACTGCTAACATTTTGATACACTCAGCTCAAATCTCTTTATTCAAAACAGTGTGTGTTATAATTCTAGTTTAGAAAACCCCCTTTATAGTTCTAGGTATCTCTCGAGAACAGTTAAAAACAGTATGCCACAATTATCCATGCATGTCCACGTTTATAGCCGGGCAATTCGTCATCGCTAGACCTTGGAAGCAGCCTCTGTGTCCATCCAGGGGTGGACAGATAAAGAAAATACGATGTTTACGCCCAGTGAAGTATACTGTGCCGTATACAAACAAAACCCTGAGTCATGCCTGGGGCCTGGACGCACCATGAAACTGTAATGCCGGGTAAAACAAGCCAGACACACAGTCTTCGATATTGTATAGTTCCTCCCATAAGGGGAAGAGCAGAACCACAGATGGATAAGAGGAAGAGGTGGTAAGTCTTTCCCAAAGGGGAAGGATGGAGAGAAGACGGGGGTGGGTGGTGAAAAAGAACCCGGATGTGTCATGTCCGTGCACCAACCCTACACACGGGGTGCAAAGATCAGGTAGTAAAAACAGGCAACAACGACGGCGGACACTCCAACAGGCCTCCCCTTACCCTCTCCCGCCTCTCACAGCTGAGCTGTCCTAATGAACCTGCAGAGCCCCTCCCACGTGCCCTCTTCGCGGCTCATTAATTCAGAACGGAACTCACTGCGTCTCCGAGGAGACCTTACCTCCATAGCTTTTGCTTCTAGCCGTGCTTAGTCAAGAAAGAAAAGTGCATCTTATATGACAAAGATGTTGCAAGCAACCATACATTACTTGAAATATTTGTAAATTTTAACAGATTTGCATGTGATAAAGAATTAATTCAAGGGCTGGAGATTTAGCTCAGTGGTTCCGGCACCTGCCTCACAAGCGCAAGGTCCTGAGTTTGATCCTGGTAACCACATACAATGCTGGGTGTGGAGACTCACGCCCACCAGCCATCAAAACCACATACCACAGTGCCAGGCGTGGTGGCTCACGCCTGTCATCCCAGCACTCGGGAGGCAGAGGCAGGAGGATTGCTGAGTTCCAGGCTTGCCTGGGCTACATAGTGAGCTCAGGGCCAGCCTGGACTACAAAGCGAGACCCTGTCTCAAAAAAAAAAAAAAAAAAAAAAAGAATTAATTCAAATGTCTCCTAGAAGCCACTCTTTAACTGTGGACCCCACCTGGGATAAACACTGAGGGCGGAAAGAACCGCAAGGAAGTGCTGATCTCTCGGGATGGGGTGAATGAGGGTCAGGTTGCCCTGAGCCAGCTGGGTCTGCCCTGCAGAGTGGGCTGCGGAAGCCAAAGACAGAAGAAGAGGAAGCGGAATGTAGAAACAGGCGAACCCAGAGAGGGCTTTCACTGCAGAAGTATCGCAACTTTCCCATTTTTCTGAAATGCTTCTAACAAACAAGACAGAGAAAAGTGACTTTGGGGTTGAATTTCTGACCCTCCCAACCTGGGCTCTGTGGTATTCAACATCACCAAGCTCCCCGAGAGAGATGTGAAACACAGTCACGCAGTGGCACTGAAGCCGCGTGTGACACAGGACGGACCCAGTGGCGAGCTGGTCCCCTCTCTGGACACCCCCGGGATGGGCCTGCACCCCGACTCTGCTCCGCCACCTGACACCACTTCTCCCCCAGCCCAGAAAGACTGACCCTTCTGTCTGCTTCCCTCCATGCCACTGTTTCTAACTTAACAAGTTGCAGCCAAACTACCTAGTGAATGCTTAAAATTTTTAAAGAGTATTCCAGTAAAAGGTGCATAAACTCTCCTCAAAATACTCACCTGATTTCAACCCATTGATCCTGTTACCCTTTTTTACATACACACGGATTTTTAAAACCTCTTTGTCTTTAAATAATATTATACTCATGGTAAAACGTGAGGAGCGACACAAGAAGCTCCCATGTCGCTTTCTCCTGCAGCCTGCACTTGCTGACACCGTGGACTTGCCTTGTCAGTGGCTGTCAGCTTTCCGGTACTGTAGCAAAGCGCCTGAGGGGCAAAACTTAAAAAGGAAAGGAAACCAGAGACAGTGGTGTATGCTTCTAATTCCAGCCATGCGTATCCCATCACTCTCGCCACTTTCTGCAGCAGTTCTGGACTCCTCTTTCCTGAGTGTCTTTCGAAGCTGTGATAAAAAATACAGTGGATGCTGTTGCCAACTGCCATCCAGGGGCAAGCCGGGTGTGTAAACCCATGACGCTGTGTCCTCCTCTGGCTTAGCCTCCAGATCTGGCACTGCGGGGCTTTGGCTCTTCTCCAAAGATGACCATAAAAGGAAACGGTTTGGGCGGATTCAGCGCGCTGGGGCAGGGCCCTCAGGAGAGAGGACTCCAGACCTGCTGCGGAAAGCGGCGGTGACAGGACACGTGCCAGCTGAAAGCAAGGCAGATTCTGGTGGCATTGATGCCACTGCGTCTCTCACTGTGATAAGTGTTGTCAACTTAAAAATCCACTATAATTTTATCACACTTTACACTGGAACCTTAAACTGCACGGATTCCTTCCAGCTCGCAGAAGCTGCCTGACATTTTGTTTTAAAAGAGCAAACTCAGGCTGTTAGTCTTCCCCCTCTTCATCTGCTGGCCTCATCCTGCATGGATGCTTCCAGTATACACAGAAGAATGGGGGCCCCCACACGAACCCCGTTCTGTACACTTCCCCTCGGACGCTGTCCACGGGTGTTCTGGGCCAGAATGCACCAGGCTTCTGTGATTCCTGCCTCGCTGAGACAGAGCTGCTTTTCTGGACTTTTCCTTCAACAGAAACTCCATTCCCTCTTCCCTGTATGCAGCGCAAGAGTGTCACAGGCTTGAGTGTGGTACCCTGTGGAAGGGCCCCAGTTTAGGTGACATTTCTGCAGCTTCTCAGCATGCTGGGGATGCCGTGACGGCCCCGTGTCACCATCTACCCCGTCTGACGGCTGCTCGCACAGCCGTGTCACACAGCCCTCCGCCTGGCTGCAGCCAGGCTCACAGACGAAGCCCTCACGAGTGGGCCTGAGACGCTGCAGTGCGCACCACGGCGACGAACCTCCCCAGGGAGGACACTCGTGCCCACGGAGCCTGGGCCTGGAGTCCTGAGTCTGTCCTCTGCCGAGCAACCCTAGGCCTCCTTCTCAAATCACGCTTTTGACCACAGTCCTCGCAGATCTCTGCTAAGAACGACCTCGCGGAGCAGGGCGATTCCCAGACAGAGCTCTGCGCCGGGGTCGGGGTGCTCCAGGACAGAGAGACGCTCCCTCCATCAGTGAGGCCGGAGGGCGCCAGTGTCTGTCCCCTGGTGACCTGCTGGCTCTCGCCAGGAAGCAGGGCAGAGCAGGCGGGAGCTCCTCCCGCCTCAGCTACTTATGCAAAATACTCAGCTACGATCCAAGTGTCATTCACTTAGCCATGAAAAGCAACTGATCTCCAGCAGCATGTCCGATTTGTCTCGGAAAGAAACAGCTCTGCAAGAGCAAACGACGCTAAAACAAGCAGCTTTCCTTATAGGAGAAACGGAATCTCTCCCCAAAGAAATTCTGAGCAGCCGCAAAACACCTGGCGACCCCAGGAAGAGACAGGAAGGGTGCGCGCCAGCAGCTCCCAGCCACACGTCAGACAGACCTGTGCACACGTGTGCACAGGCGTGACCACGTGCCGACCTTCGATCCGGACCCCTCCCGTCCTCCAGAGCGAGCCTGAGGATGCGGTGGCCGCCAGGGCGCAGGGCACGTACCGTTCTTGCAGATGGGGCAGCACTGGTCGGGCTCGTACACGGGGTCCACACACTCCGTCTGCGGACACGCTGACACTGTGCACAGCACCTCACCGTTGGCCTCGCAGCGACACCTCTCGCAGGGGGACACCTGGAACACAAGGCCGACGCTCAGGTCAGAGCTCCGCAGTCGCTGCGCCACGAAGCCCCGGTGTTTTCACCCTCCTACCCGTCTGTGAGGACACTCACGTGTCCCGGGAGCGGTTCCAAGGCACGTGGCCCGGTGACACTCCAAGCGGGCACACAGGTGCGCTGCTCCCCTTAGGAACAAAGAGTCAGCTGGGCTGGGGCCCTGCCTGCCTCTCAGCCTCCAGAGATCAGCTCCGCTCCTCCAAACCACTCGTAGCTGCCCCGTATGTGGGGGCGTCCCTCCCCACGGCCCTGCCAGTCCCCACCCGTGCTGGCCCAGGCCGTCCAGGGCCCCCAGGGGGAGACGATCGGATGGGAGGAAGGGAAGAGAGAGGCGGAGGCCAGTGCGTGAAGCCTGCACCTTTGCACTCTCCCTGTCTAATGCTATGAGCCCTGCTTACAGATGAGGAATCTGAGACCCACAGGTGCCAGGCAAGTTGCCCTCGGCAGATGCGTCGCAACCACCACTTTCAAGGGTTACAGTGATTTTCTATATCAGGTTCCAGTTTGTCTTTGAGTTTTCCTGCACTGGCCCCAATTCTACTTCTCAGAGCTGTTCAAATCGATCACGGTCCCGCTTCTGGAAAAGTCACGGAGTGTCTGCCTACCAGAGGAGACCTCAGCCAGTGGTAGGGAGGAAAGATGGGGTGGTTTCAGACCGAGGCTGAACCAGGGCAAAGCTCAAGCAGCAAATGCAGCCCAGCAATCAGAGGCAGAAGCTGGAAGTGAATAAAGCCAGGCAGGGTGGCACATGCCGGTTATCCCAGCACTCAGGGAGGCTGAGGCGGCAGGGTCGATAGAACGATAGATTGTATTCAGACAACTTAGCGCCTTAGTGCAAAAGCACTGGGTTTAACCCCTAGTGGTGCATTAAGTGCATAAATAAGTGGGTCGTGGTGGAGATGGCAGGAGCTGGTGGCAAGGTGACCTTCCTGCTCTCTCGGGCCAGGGACACCCTGCTGGCATCTGTGCACCCAACATGCCCGGAGTGCTCATGAGGGGCGCGACACTGGGATGCCTGGGTCCTTCCTGTCTTCACAGGGCAAATGTAGGGGAGGCCAGGATCCCTGCTCGTGGGCAGGGGCGGCAGAGGCTCGGCCTGGGTTCCAGTGTCTGTCTGTGGTGCTCGGCTCCAGTGCCTGTGGCGAGCTAGGACTCGTGTGCCTCCCACAGTGCTGGGATGACTCGTGCGCACGATCACGCAGGTTTGGTTTGCTGTTTTCTTAAGGCCTTTGTACGCAACTTTCTCAGAAATTTGTTGATGAACTTTATGGTCATTAAGTATCTGGAAATACAGACTGAACTATTTGGAGGTGTGTTCGCTGCCCAGAGCTCCAGAGAGGACGCTGTGAGCAAAGGTGCCCGACGTCCTGGCATTTGGGCTGCTCTTCCAGTGCCCGCGCAGCCGCTGCTCACTCACCGCAGGCTCCGGCCGCCTGGGCCCATGAGGCCAGCCCCGCGCCCTGCCCTCTCACCCAGACGAGGGCCTCACGCTGCCACCAGCCCTGCACTTAGCAGACAGTGTCTCTTCTGGGGAGGGGTCCTAGGCTCTCCCGGGACCCAGGCCCCAGGGCAGGCCGTCGTGCCTTTGTCAGGCCCTGTGGTGACCCACAGGCTGCCCACCAGGAACGCCTGCTTGTTCACGGCCCAGACAATGTGCTGGTCCTGCCGGCCTGGCCTGCACCATGACATAGGTCTCCAGAGTCCCACGAGTGGGGAGACTGGATCACCGGGCTGTGCGCAGCGGAGTGTCATCACCGCTGATGCTGCTGGAGGCGAGCCTGCTGGGGGCGGGTGCTGGGCTGTGCCAGCAGGGTGTGCGCTGGTCCCTGGGTCTCCCTCCCCTCGGCTTCCTGTGCACCATGACAGGAGCACACTCCTCCTCCAGCCCCTTCCACCCTGCGGCTGCTGCCTTAGAGCCCACCGAGCCCACGCACCAAGACAGACCTCTGCTGCGGGCACGTGAGTCAGACATGCATCCTAGTGACGGGAGGGGGCTGACAGGCTCGCGGCACTGCACTGTGGACCCCGGTCTCTGGCGGGCTCATCCAGCCCGACTCTGACCTGATACACAAATAACGCCGCGCCCTGGTGCGGAAAGCTCAGCGACAATAACCCTCGGGCACTGCGCGTCTGGCGCTCGTGCTGACCCGGCCCAGAGAAGCTCACTCCAGACGAACCTGCACATGTCACTGGTCGGCTAAGCATGTCCTCCTCGAGGGAACGCACTTAGCCACCAGCCGGGTACGTCTGCTCCACCAGGCCGTTCACCTGCGTCCTGCCTGGGCCTGGCGGGGCCCACACACCGGGCAGGAATGCTGCCAAGTTCAAAATCAAAGCAAACGCAAAGCCAAGTGGCCGCTGAGCCCAGCAGCCAGCCAAGGACAACACAGCCATGCGCAGTGTCACCGGGTCACACAGGACGGTCGCTGCTGGACTGTGGACCTGGAGCCCTGCGGAGACGCCTGGAGACCAGCGGCGCCGCCCACGCGCCTGGTGCCACGCATCCTGTGGCCACCGTCCAGCTCAGTGCCCCTGCTGCTGCCAGGAGCAGTTGAAGATGGTGCTGTGTAATGCAGATATTCTTGGGCCGTTCATTCACTCCGCTGCAGGGCTGGGGAGCCAAAGAGTATTTCCACCATTTGGCGGGAAAAGTAACAGCAAGGATGATATCGGGGTGGCAAGAAGCCAACCCAGGGTGCAGCAGAGACCCGGCCTCAGCTGACAGTGCTGCTGTTCTCACCCACCGGCTTTCCCGGTCAGCACCCTGTGCTGCGAGCAGGGGACACAGCCCCGCAAACCCAAAGCAGAGCGATGCAGAGCAGAATGGCCGGGAGCTCCCGGCGGGGGGACAGCCGTGACCACCTGGGGTCAGCGCAGCCTGAGGTCTTGGCTCAGTGGTGACCAGAGGACGCTCAGTCTGGTCAACTGGACCCGGGTAGCACCGGTGCGCTCCACGCAGGCCTGTGTCTTGTGCGAGGATCTCACAGGGAGCGCAGGACCTACTTCTGAATGAGTCAGAGAGAGAGCGCGATACAGTGGAAAGGAGGCCCACAGACGAGAACGCTGTTTACATCGAGAGTCTTACGCACTAAGGGACCTCTACGACCTCACCGTCTCCGGCGTACAGGCCCGTCCACCGGCCCAGCAGAGAAACGGGGACTCTGCCTGCACAAGGGCCCAGGGGACGGTCAGTGGTGGGGACGTGGGGCTGCACCCGACAGGAACAGGCTATCAGGGACTTCACGGCGCACCGTGCACAGTCTACACGAACGAGCTCAGGGGCTGTGAGGCACCGGCCACGAAGGGGGCCGTGGCTCCTTCCATGAACTGATTGCAATCAGCCACGAAACTGGGTCCTGCAGTACTGCGGAAGGCTGGCTGAATTAGAGTGCCACGCCCGTCTGTGTCCCCAGTCTCTCCCCACCGTTGGAAAGGGAAGTCTTTCCAGAAGCTTCTTCCTGCTATTCCCCGTCTGCACGGCAGCCTTCACCCCCCGCACCCCAGGAGAACGCCTCCCTGGAAGGCAGCGCGCTTTACCCAGGTCCAGCTGAGCAACACATCCTCCTGCTCCGTGCTGCCGGGAGAGGCCGTGGCCGAGGCAGGAGACGCCCGCGCCAGGGACCCAGTCACTGCACAGAGACCGCTGCACACTTCCGGTCTGTGCACCGCGGGTGCCCGTGGGGGTACCCTGAATCCCCACTGCTGCACAGCATCCTGGGTCCTGGGCGCGGGGTGGCGCCATAGGCTGAATGCAAATGTTAACTCAAAAACAGCCAAAGGGAGGCCTGAAAAGCCAACAGCAATTTCTCCAATAATTGTAATGCTTTTATAGATGGGATTAATCTTAACACAGAAGAAGGAGAAATATGAGCTAACAAGCTGCAGTGTAGATCTCTATCAACTAAAACTTCCTAAAACAAAATCGCCTCTTCTTCCCATATCGGTATTTCTTTCGTCAGCAGAGATGTTCCATTTACTCCTGAAGCCTGGAATTCACCATGACACAGAATGAGATCAACATAAAAACAAAGAGAAACACTGAAATCTCCTCTTTCCTTCTTATCTGTCTTTCCCAGTCCTTTTCTCGGTGAAACTATTTTAGTCCCTAGGCCCATAGACGTCATCAGGAGCACAAGGTCCGAGGTCCCTGATCTCACCATGTCGGAGAAGAAAGACAAGTGAGAGCTTCTGGTCTTGGACTTCCAGTCTGCAGAACTGTGAGCAAAGAAAAACTATTTTCTCTGCACATTTTCCAGACTGGGGCGTTTTGTTACAGTTGTGGGAAAGGACTAAGACCAGATTCCATAAAAACTGACTGGATCTGGAAATAAAAGGTTTGCAAAACAAAAGAATGGGAGGCATGAAAAGCCAACAGCAATTTCCCACACAAGTGTAATGCTTAATGATTGTAAAGTCACAATTGCACATGAGATGATGAAAACCACGACAGATAAAACCCAAGAGGCACCCGACCTCTCACGGAATGTTCCAGGAGTTGCCATCCACCCCTAAGGGGGAGTAAAGACAAATCTCCCCACTCAGAAGGTGGAGATGTGGACTCTAAATGCACACATAGAGTAGAGGGTGAGCACTTCTCCGGGAGCACAGACCCTGAACGGAGCTGCGCATGACAACAGTCCGGGTGAGGAACTTTTCAGGGATGTCCAGATGGGCTCTCCATCCCAGGAAAGAAATATCTTCCATGAAACTGCTCCCTGGTGCGAAACTCTTCTTCTTCTTCTTTTTTTTTTTTTTTTTGCTTTTTTTTGGAGACAGGGTCTCGCTTTGTAGTTCAGGCTGGCCCTGAGCTCACTATGGTGCCCAGGCAAGCCGCCACAAACTCAGCAATCCTCCTGTCTCTGCCTCCCGAGTGCTGGGATGACAGGCGTGAGCCACCACACCTGGCATTGTGGTATGCGGTGTTGATTGTTGGTGGGCATGTCTCCACACCCAGCATTGTATGTGGTTACCGGGGATCGAACTCAGGACCTTGCGCTTGTGAGGCAGGTGCCGGCACCACTGAGCTAACCCTCCGGCCTGGTGCGAAACTCTCCTCTCTCTTCCAACCTCTCTGTCAATACTTTCTTTAAACAACTAAAAAGTTATGCTGAGTAAACAAAAATTCACATTTTTTTCCTTGCTCAGTTGAAAAATTACGCTTCAAATCCAAAGACGGAAGACTCAAGACACAGTGTCCTGCAGACTGACTGGAGGTGGTGTCAGAATGGGGCCCACGGCAGCCGCCGAGGAAGAGGCCCGGGACGTGGGTCACCCAGTGCAATCCTCCTGCGATTTCCTTAGGGATCCTGCACTCTCAAGAGATCAGGAAGACGAACTCGCTCCCCGCAAGAGCCCCGGAAGGGCAAGAGGAGATGTAAACACACCAGAGAAGGCGAATGCATGGCTGAGACTGTCAGGGCTCAGCAGGTGGGGCCGGTGGGGGGTCTCAAGGCTGCGGAGTCACCGGGCAGAGAGGACTGGAAAGTGGCTCCATAGGCGGCAGCTGGGGAGGTGGAGGAGGAGGCAGAGGCCGACGCGAACGAGGAGATGGGGGTTAAGGTGAGAGCTCAAAGCCCGCTGCCCACACTGGGCTCCCGAATCTCACCCCAAGCGAGGGCGCAGGAAGCATTCGGGACGCTTGACGTGCTGCGCCGCAGCGGAACCGGAAGTCTAGCTGCCGTCACCTGGGCTCCGCCCCCCAGCCCCGTGGGGGGCGGAGCCCAGGGTTTTATCTTGAGAGGGTGGACCCTGCAGGGCCAGTGGGTGGTCTTCACGGCACGGGGGAGGCTCTCAGGGGACCTGGGGACCTGGCCCCGTCTTCGCCCGGTCACGTGGACGGTGGTCCTCCCGCCGCACCCCTTGACCCGCGGGGCTGCCTCCTGGCGGCCTGAAGCAAGCCCAATCCGACACCGTCTGGAGCCTGCAAAACTGGGAGCCAGAGTAAACCTTTGCCCTTTGGGAGCCGGTTACCTCGGAATTTGTGACAGGGCTTGAAAGCTAACATAATAATGACGTTTATCTCAAAGGGTCATTGTGAGAAATGATTGAATTAAGGCAGTTAATTCACGCTGGTAAGTAGTGCTGGAAATCCATGGTACAAGCGCACAAAACAAACAATTTTGTCCATCCGCTGTGAAGTGTTAAAAATTAAAAGGAAAAAATGAGTGAAGTCTGTTACGTGGCAATTCACAAAAGCGGCAATCTGAATCATCAAATGATATAAGAAAGAATGTTCCGTTTCATTAAAACTCAGAATTCCAATCAAATGAGAAGAGTGTTTCTCGTGCACTGCAGTTGCAGGAGATGGCACCTCACGACATCAAGTTTTGGGGGAGCTCTTGTGCTGCCGGGTAACGATGCTGGATGCTGGCACGAGGTCACGAGGTCACGAGGGCCGCTCGGGGGTGAGAGACACTCACGCTCCTCTGCCAGCTGCAGCCCGGGGAGGCTGTAACCCGGCTAATCCACGAGGCGAGGGCATCGGCGTCTCCTTCGGAAGCTCCCGGGTGTTGGGGTCCACGTGGCCCCTGCACAGGCCCAGCCAGCAACCCGTCGGCCTCTAAGCTACAATCCTGAAGGGAAACTGAGCGGTTGATGCACAACTATAACCCCAGCACTCTGGGAGGCTGAAGCAGGAGGATCACGAGTTTGAGTCCACCTTGGGCAGCTGAGCAAGTCATTGGTTCCAAATAAATAAGCAAGCAGGTGGAAGGTGTAACTCAGTGTAGAATCTTCAGGACCATGAAAGGTAAAAAAATATTGGAAGGGAAATAATGCAGAACCATTCACAACGGTATTGAGTGACACCCTGGCACCTTCACAGTCCACAAGAGAGGAAAATAAGGGCCAGAGGTTTGGCTCAGTGGTTTTGGCGCCTGCCTAGCAAGTGCAAGGTTCCTGGTGAGATCCTCGCTAACCACATACAACCGTACGAGGTGTGGTGACTCACGCCCACCAGCAATCAGTACCACATACCACAGTGCTGGGCATGGTGGCTCACGCCTGTCATCCCACCACTCAGGAGGCAGAGGCAGGATGATTGCTGAGTTTGGGGCTTGTCTGGACAACATAGTGAGCTCAGGACCAGCCTGAACTACAAAGCGAGACCCTGTCTCAGAGAGAGACAGAGAGAGAGAGAGAGAGAGAGAGAGAGAGAGAGAGAGACAGAGAGAGAGAGAGAGACAGAGAGAGAGAGACAGAGAGAGAGAGAGACAGACAGAGAGAGACAGACAGAGAGAGACAGACAGAGAGAGACAGAGAGAAAGAGAGGAAAATTAGAAACAGGTGAGCACCGTGAAAGGGTGGGGACACACCTGCCATGCTCTTCCGCTGGGTGGGCACAAGATAGTGGCACACATGAAATAATCATAGTCTGTGGAAGAAGATAAATGAATTCCAAAAGAATACTAACAAAGGCCAAACAGTACACGTGAGCTCATAGGATCGGTATAAATGCCAACTTCAAGGACACAGAGAACAGTGGGAACAGTCTATGGGGACAGGCTCAGCAGAGCAGGGGCTCCCACCTGGAGGCGGGCACCAACTTGGCCGCCACGCGGACTCCGCAGAGGAAGAGTAGAGGGACTGGCTGGGTTGTCTGTGCTCTTTTATTTGCTCGGCGAGAGCATCAGAAGGAAACGTGACAGTCAGAGGCTCCAGGGAACCACGTGGTACCTGCGTGTCTGTGCATCATTTAGGCACAGTCAGGAAATGGTGTATGCAAAGTCTCCTGAAAATATTCATTTGGTATCAGAGGGCATCAAAGAAGGCCCTGGGGTGTGCAGGGAACGCTCTAAATCCCACCGCCAACGAGAAACCTGAGGGTGGTGGGTCTGCTGACACTTCCCCGGCCAGAGGGCCCGGACGCAGGGCTCTGGGGGCGCGAGACCTAGGGGTCCCGCAGACAAGGGGCAGCACAAGGGCTCCAGAGCTGGGGCCCCAACACGCCTGTGGCTCAGGTGGGTCCCTGCAGCCGGGGAGGAGTCACCTAGGGAGAATCCCACCTGCCTAGCTGTCCCTAAAGGGGCTGGCCTCCTCCGACCGCAGGAGAGGCCAAGGCGGGGCAGAGGCGGTGCGGAGACCGCTGGCCGCGGCACGGGAGGTTTCTGGGCTCCTCCCAGCAAGACGAGGTGGAAGAGGAGCAGCTCCGAAGTTTGACAGCAACGTGGTGGGCCCGTGGCTCCCCCACAGAGCCTCGGGGTCTTCAGATAAACGGGGGAGGAGAGCTGGCATGGCGGCACACGCCTGTCTTCCAGCACTGGGAGGCTGAGGCAGGAGAACGAGTTTTGGCTCAGCTTGGGCAACCCTGTCTCACGTCACAAAATAAAAAGGGCCGGGAATGTAGCTCAGTGCAGAGGCTCTGGGTTCGATGCTTGGTTCTCCCTCCACAGTGTCGGGTTGAACCCACACAGGCCTCCCACAGGGATTCAGCCTCAGACACCTGGTCCTGCCAAATGCTACGAGTGTGTTGGGGAAATAAACACTTGCTTTACTGATTTTTTCCGACCCTTTCAATGCAGAGCGGGCTGAGCACGGAGACGCGGATGCTGTCGCTGGCCGCGGGCGGCAGGGCCGGGAGGCCAGGGGACGGGCTCTGGCACGGCGCCCACGCCTGGCTGTGCGGAGCCCTCTGAGGGATGGCTCTCGGGACCCGCACCACACCCGGCAGGGCAGGGCCCGGAGAGCCGCCTCCGAGAGCCGCTGTCACCTTCTGGTCACCAGGTGGCGGAAGCGGCCTTTCCAGCGGCTTCATCCAGCACACCGGGCGGGTCACAGGGGCAGGGCCGAGCCTGAAGTCAGCACGGGCCCTTCCAGGCATCCGCGGACGTCGGTGGGCTTCTGATGAGCTGGACCTTGGGTCTCTGCATCTCCAGCCGTGCTCTGGAGGGCTCCCGTCCGGGCCCGGGGCCCAGGCTCTTCTCCGCACCTGGGCAGCGAGGCCCTTCCTCACGAATAAGCGGTCAGCGCTGGGGGGGGGGGGGCGCCGCGGCCCTGGGGCCCCAGAGCGCGGGGAGCGGAGGCAGGAGGACTGCGCGGCCCAGCCGAACCGGGGGACTCCGCGGCTCAGTGAGGCCCCGCCTCAAAACACACACACGGGAAGGCCCGAGGACGTCGGCCCGCACAGACCTTGGCACCCGGCCCGGGTTTCTCCGGCGCGGGCTGCCCGGCTTGCGCCTGCGAAGAGACCCTCGGGCCTCTGCCTTCTTTCCCGAGATCTCCGGCCACGGCCCCTCCCTGCCCCAACTTCCTCCCGGACACCATCTTCCGTTGCACTCCTCCAAGACCCAGGAACACGGTTATGCGGAGGCCACGGGTCTGAGGGCTGCAGGTGCCCTCCTATCTTTCACCCACCTGGGCGGCACACACACACACACACGCACGCGCGCGCACACACACACACAGGTCCATACACGCACACCTTGGAAGGCAGCGGTTCTGAGGCCACCCGCAGCTCACCCACCGCCGCTTTAACAAGCCCAGCACACAGATCCAGAGAAAGTCCAGGGCAGGAGCTGCTGCCCGCGCCCTTCGGGAAGAACGGTCTGTCTTCCCGTGTCTTCCACGCTCCGTCAGAGAGCGGATTTGCACACAAAGGGACTTAATTAAGAGCTGTCCCCACAAGCTGTCAGCTCCTGAGTGTCAGGAGCAAAACAACTCCGGATCACACCGGACTCCGCTCCACTCCGTCCATGGCCGCGGCCCAGGGCAGCCGTCCGCCCCCTGCCCCTCACCAGTCCCCTCGGATTAACACACAGTGGGCGCACAGGTGCTGTGGGCACACGGGAGAGACGCGGGCAGTATTTGGGGCAAAGAGCTGAACAGCAGCCAGGCCTGGTGGCGCACACTGGTCATCCTGAGTTCTGGAGGCTGAGGCAGGAGGATGGCAGGTTTCAGCCCAGCTGGGACAACTGAGTCATTTAGTGAGACCCTGTCTCAAAATAAAAACTGCTTAGAGCTGGAAGGTGGTTTAGCGTGAAGGCCCTAGGTTGAATCCTCAGTACCATAATTGATAGATCAATAAATAGATTTTTTTTTTCAAAGCTGACTAGCTTAGGAGCCAAAGGATGAGGCCTTTCTTGTCTGGTGACCAGGCCTGGTGACCACCCTGGCACCTGCGGCCTGAGAACAGGCGTGAAGCACAAGCTGCCAGGGGCCGGCCACCTCCTCAGTGGACACAGGGGCAGCCTGTCCCTCTGTGGACAGCGCCTTCCACAGGTGAGCACACAGGTTTTGTTTGCTTCTGGGAAAGTGGGACGTTGTTTTTGAGATCATTTCTCTTCTTGAATTCATCCTTTGATGCTGATTTGAAGTTCCTCCAGTAGAGTCTTTGGAAGCTCTACGGTTTTCTGTTCAAACATGGAGTCTTGCGACAGTATCCGGGCCATTGTGGAACTTCTGTGCTCGCATGATCCTCCTGTCTCAGCCCCCCGAGTACCTGAAAGTACAGTCTTGTGTCACCATGCGTTCTTCTTTATTATTGTTCTGAATTACTTCTCTGTTTGTTGTACACAGTTGTCACATTTCTCACAGTGAGTCGATGTGTGTACATCACACACCTTCATGACCTAATGATTTTTAAAATGCTCCATTCAGTCTTCTTCCTGAGGGGCTGGTGTGCTGAATACATAAATACAAGTAGTCCTTTTTCCCTCGCTCCTCGAAGACGCTCACGGAGCACTGTCCTGATGTCCGAGGTCAGGACATCAAGGGGCTGTCTTGTTCTGCGTGTCACAGCCTCGCTCTCTGGCACCTCCTGGCATCTTCTGTTTTGGGGTGCTGCATACCCTCCCTATGATACAGTTGGATCCAGACATTTTTATTGATCTCTTTCTAGATTCACTGGGCTTTCTGATTTAGAACGTCTCAGGCACTCAATTTTTAAAAATTGAATTCTTTATCGATACATTTTATATACACATCATGATCACACTCAATATGGAGAATTTGTACCAGTATACGACATGAGTTAATTCTCATTTTCACCTGTTCCCCTGCCCACCTACAACCCCCGCCCCTATATACATACACTGTTTCCTTTTTTAACATCCTATTTTTTCCTTCCCTTTGTACTCCCCCCTACTGTTTTCCCTTTGAATAATTTCTGTTTCACAGTAAATCTTGATTTCTGCCGTATTCTCTGCTATCGCCAAGCTCTGTCCAGCCGTTAGATTCCCTCGTGTTCTAGCACGGCACACACCCCGCTCCTGTGCACGCTCCTGCTCACCTCCTCCTGAGCCCCGAGTCCCCTGTCTGCGAGAATCACACGTGTTGTTGTCTCAGATTCTTCTCCAAACCTGACCATTGCTCGGGGTCATTTCTGTTCTTTACCTGTGCGTTTTCTCTCAGTACTGATTTCTCCACGTTTAGTGTCCTCAGGCCCCATCCCAGATGTGGGTCTGACTCAACTGCTTTGCCTCTGAGTCCGAGGTCTTTTCTCCCCGGGTGCAATGTCCATTTCCAGGTCATGTGTCCTGGAACACCGCCTGCGGGGAGGTGCCCTGGGGAGCCCACCCCACGTGTGTCTGCCTGCTCAGACCCTGGAAGAGGGCCCGTGTGTGCCGGCCAGAAGCCACTCAACGCAGAGGAAACAGAGCAAGTCTCTTTCTCCGCATGGGGCCGGAGGTGCTGTCTACACAGTCCTCTCGCCGGGCAGATCTGACCTGACTCTCTCGTGGAGCCCTGAGCTCCTCATGCACCCCTAAGTACCGAGAGTGTAGACCCCGAGGACGCGGAGAAGGCTTCCACCTCAAGACAGGATCCGCTACACAGATCATAGCTGCCACTTCTACAAATTGGTTTCTTCCACTCTCTTCCCATCTCGACTGTTCTTTTCAAAATATCTCATTAGAATGTGGATTATTTCTTTTTTTTGAGACAGGGTCTTGCTTTGTAGTTCAGGCTGGCCCTGAGCTCACTATGTAGCCGAGGCAAGCCTCAAACCCAGCAATCATCCTGCCTCTGCCTCCCGAGTGCTAGGATGACAGGCGTGAGCCACCACGCCCGGCACTGTGGAATGTGGATTTTTAAAATGTTTTATTTCGTTTTGGTTTCTTTGTGGCACTGCCAGCACTGCCGGTTGAACCCAGGACTTTCATACTAAGTTATGTATCTAGTCATTGTTCATTTTTCTTTTGAGACAGAGTCTCACTAAGTTGTCCAGGCTGGGTTTGAACTTGTGATCCTCCTTCCTCAGCCTCCCAGAGTGTTGGGTTAATAGGCCACAGCACTGGGCCTCACTCACAGTTTGGATTTTGAATGTCTCCCAAAGGGCCAAGGGCAAAGACTGATATCCTAGGTGGCCGCACTGGGGAGACGGAACTCATACATGGTGCCCAAGGGGAGGGCCTTGAGTCTCTGGGGCTGTGCTTGGACCGTACAGGAAATCCGGGTCCTTCCTCACACTTAGTTCCTCTAACCACGAGCTGCCACAGACCCCGTTCACCGGGGCCAACTCATCACGGCCTGAACAGACATGAACCTTCTATAAGCTGACGGTCTCAGGTGTTTTGTTACAGGGACAGAAAGCTCTGGACACGGGTGCATTGCACATGACAACTAGGATTCGGTGGGTTCTGTAAAAGGTGGGTCTCGCGCTGTCTTCTGTCTCCCCAGGACAGGCTTGGTCTCCTCACATTCGAAACTATACCGCTTCTGCCAGTGCCCGGAATGACGCCTGTCATTCACTCCCTGTGCTTCTCCTGCAGCCTAGCGCCTTGGGGAGAACTCCGAGGGCCACAGCCGACGCCTGACAGCATCTTTCTCCGGAGCCACGAGACCGACTCCATCCTGGCCGCTCCCCAGCACAGACAAAAATAGAACGAGGAACAGCAAGACCAGCTGGCAGGACCTCAGCCTCGAGCAGATGAGCCCCGAGCAGGATCCCCGCGGCCGGGTCAGAGCAGCCCTGGAAGGTCGCTTGGGGGCCGCAGCTGGGTGGATGACCCCCCCCCGACATCCTAGCCGGACCCCCCTCCCCTGATGCCTCCGGCCCAGAGCCATCTGCCCTGCTAAAATGAGGTATCAAAAATATTTTAAAATAAAGTACAAACACACAAAACCCCCACACAGCACAAATAAATGAAAGTGAGCCATGAGCAGCAGTCTATTAATAATAACAATTCGTACCAGTAGTAAAGATGTGTGGCTCCCGGCTGTGCACCCCGCCAGGGCCTTCAGAACACAGCACTCACCTCCTAGAGGGGCCTGTCTCTCCCCGGTGTCCAGCACCCAGCCCAGGGCCTGGCACCAGGCATTCAAAACACTTTGCTCAAATCGATGCACAAGTGATTTTTCTTCTAGAACTTACAAGATTTGGGGATACTATCTTAATTGGAGGTGGTTTGTGGAAGAATCAGGCTCCTTCATTAAGGCCCCTGATGACTGGGCACCCAGGGCCGGCCCTCCCAGTGCCCCAAGTCACGCCTGGCGCTGCTCAGCTCCCTGCCAACTCGCGAGGACCAGACTTCACCCCATCTGTGCAGGGCCTCAAGTCGCTGTCAGTGCCCTGCAGTTATGAATTCTTCGGTTTCAGACAGACGCCGGCAGCCAAGGGGTGCTGAGAAACGACCTCAGGCCGAAGAGGAAGAGCCGCGGCTCACTCCGGCCGCTGCCCGAGTCCCACAGTGCTCTCACAGCGGCAGAGGGCAGGGACCGGGGACCTCAGTCCTCTCTGGACACCAGGCAGGCGTGTGACATTTTTTTGGAAAGGCACACTTTTGGAAAAGTCCATTCTGTGGATTTTTCAAACATGTCTCAAACTCAGGTTAAGGGAAAAAAGCCAATGTAATAAAATAGAGGTTAAATAATAGCTCTTTCTGCCCACTGTATTAAAATCAGAGGATAAATACTGGTATCCTCTGCCTACGGCAAAAGACTCAACTTTTTATTGCATTAATCCCACCACTCGTAGACATCAAATGTAGAGCGTGGGAATAAAAATCTTATGTTTAACTTGAGTTTGGGACACGTTTGAAACATTCGAAGAAGCCACGTGGACTTTTCCAAAGAAAACGTTACCATTCAAATGGCTTCAGAGTGAAAGGCATGAGCTGCGACGTCTCTAATTTGTAAAAACTTAGGAAAAACCCTGGAAGGTAGCAACGGCTCGTGGACCAGACCGATGTGAAGAGAAGATCACCAAGTTCACGTGGCTTTATTTTGTTCTGCGAAGGCAGATGATTATAACATTATTTTTGGTTAAGTAGCACCAGCCAAAAAATATAAACACTATTAGACTGAAATCCTATGATTCATCGTGTCTTTCTTTTCACTGGCTTATTCTCAAAACCGTAGTAATGACCTATTTAGATGGAGCTTCGAGTTCCAAGCTTCATGTCAGAATACTTCTTCACTGATGAGGCCCTCAGTGGGGTGTTGTGATGGAGTTAGTCGCGAGTGGGAGCCGAGGGCTGGGCTGGACTCGGGCCTTGCGGGTCAGTGGGCCCCCATCTGAGGTCTTTCCCACCGTCTCCCTCCCAGCAGCGCTCCGCTTCTGAAAGACAGCCAGGCCAGCAGGACTGATTCCCTGTCCGTTTTCTATTCTTCTTCGAAGACGTCTACAGCCACCAATGAGAGCTTCACCCCGACCGTGGTATCACCATGGACGCCCCAAATGGTATCATCGGACTCACAGCGGAGAAATGTGAACTTTCCGTTTCTTTGTATGACTTCATTTTGTAAAGTGGTCCGGGGGAGGCTGGGTAGACTAACCCTGAAACAAAGTTGCAGAATCCCAAAAAGACCAGAAATCCCATGACGGGATCCACAGTGTGTCCACCCGAATAAAACTGTCATGACTGTTCATGTCTTCCAAGTTTGGTTTGCTCCAGGGCTGGACGGACGGCAGTGAACAGAGATCAACCCAAGCCCACGGGCACGCTGAGTATCTACGATACACTGTGATACGGGATCCATTCGTAAAAGGGATCAAGAGTCACTACAGTGATGCTCAGACTGGAAAAGATACAGCCAGGGGGCACGCTGGGCTCCTGCTTGTGCCAACTTGGCACTGAGATCATCGCTGCGCACCCTGCACCTCCTCAGATGCCTCCTTCCGCACCCCGCAGCGCTCTCATTGGCTCCTCCTCCAGGTCAGTGTGATCCCCGACACCCCACTTTGTGGAATGCACTGTGCCCCCCAGATTGCTACGTATGTCCAAGTCCCAGCTCCAACACCTCGGAACGCAGGAGCTCTTGGAGTGGGGTTCCGAAAGGGGGCTGAATAAAGCGAGGTCAAGACCGGGGACTCCAACCCAGAACGACCGTGTGTCTCAGCAGAGCCCGACACGTGGCGCTGGTTCTCGGGGGAGAAGCCCTGCTTAGCCTATGAGGAGCCCGTCTCTCCCCGGCAGCCCCCAGAGAAGAGCGATAGGAAACCTGCGTACAGACGTGGAGGAGGAAGAAAGGGCAGGCACAGCCACCTGGAAGCCAAGGAGAGAGGCTCGGAAGACAGGAGCCCTGACCACACCCTGACCAGGTTTCTGTAACTTAACCCAGATCGTGCCACTTAGTCATGGCAGCCCCAAGAAATAAATATTCCGAAGAAGCAGGAAACAGACCAGATATTATCTACGTAGGAAAAGCACACATGAATCAACAGAAAAGGCCCCTTGCTCAGAGCTGGACGCCCGCTGGTGTGGCCTGGAGGACAAGACACTTTCAAGGCAGTGGGGAGAGTTCTAAGTGCTTTTCATTATTTACTTAGGCGTTTTTATGAGTACATGCGTACAGTGCCTAATAGTTATGTTTATCATGGGAGGGTGATCTGAGCGCTTTCTGCACGCATGTGCAAAGCACATGATGACCACCCCGCAGCGAGAGGGGTTGTGACTCCAATATTACTACCGCCCCTCACAGCTCCTTGTGCTGAGTCAGAAACATCTCTATCCCGTGCACCAGAGACCAAACAGGCTGTAAGGAATAGGAGGGTTTTGTTTCTGTTTTACTTTGTTTTGCTTCATCTTTGGCTGCCAGGGATGAAACCCACTTTGCCCTGAACTATAACCACAGCCCTTTTCTTTCTCATTTTTTTAAAACTTTTTTGAGGAAGTATCTCAGTAAGTCATTAAGTTGCCCAAGTTGGGTTCAAATTTTCAATCTTCCTGTCTCAGCCTCCTGGCATGCTTATAGTACAGATGTGTGGCACCAGACCCACCAGAAAAGGAAAATTCCTGCCGGGTAGGGGTACCCAGAGAGAAGAGGAAGGAACTTGCACAAAGGTAGCAGAGAAGGAGGCAAGAAAATCCGTGTGCAAGACAAGGAAACAGAAGACGCTGTGGAGAAGCTGCCCCTGTTGACAGCCAGACCCCACGCACGGGGAACAGGGCCCTCGGCCCTCTCCAGAGATCTCAGACGCAAGGAGCCGGTCAGGCGCCGTCAGGGGGTCATTTCCTCTGTCTGGAAGCTCACAATAGTCTTCTGCAGAGCCCAGCCTCTCTGAGCAAAGAGCCACCCGTCCCAGGTTTTCTCACTGCCGTCAGTGCTAAGGTAAACGCTGTTCTAGGCACGGCCCTGGTGCCCCACAGTCGCCATCTGAAGGACTCTTCATCAGAGACTCTCAAAGCAGTTCAACCGGTAAGTGTTTTCCGTGTTCATATCCCGCCTCCCTTGTGCCATGCCAAGGCAGACTCCAGGTGAGCAGCCAGGTTAACAGTGACCCAGCATCGCAGCTCAGCTCTGGTGCCCTAGTCCGCGGACACCACGGATACACAGCGTCCCGGCACCCAGCCACGTCCACCCTCTACACCCACCACGGGGGCGGGGCACAAACACAGACACTGCCAGGCTTGACCACAGCCACAGGCAAACCAGGGAGCTGCTTACACAGGTTCCTGCCAGGCGGGAAGGACAGGCGTGGTGCCGTCCGATGAAATGCCATGTAGTTTAAGCATCAGACAGGAAAGCAGGCAGTAAAGAATTAGAAAGGAGCTTGGAACATTCACACGAGCTTCCTAGGACTCAACAACAACCAAGAGGAACTGAAAGGTGAAACCCCATCTTTAGATGGCAAATAAATGCACGCAGTGCTCCAAACCAGCTGGACGGGTTTGGGAAGATCTCACACTCTCCAGTGGACCCATCACCACTATCCGCTTTCGTCTCCAGGGCTTGAGAACACGTTTTGTCCTCCCGATGAACAGAAAGCAGGTAGCAGACTATGCAAAGGCAAAAGCACTGCTGAAGTTTCTGGCACTCAGCCCTGAGTTACAGACTCAGAATCTCAGTTCCTCCCTCCACCTGTGACCCAAGGTGAGTGACTCTTAGACTTACGGGCTCCTAAAACCCACACGCTGATTCCTCGGCCGTCACGTGGGACCGTCCTATAAAAGACCGTGGAACTCTACACCCTGCAGGTGCCAATTGTTATTCATTAAAAATCACCCGCTCGGCTTTGATCTTGTACGAGTTTGCCTCGGGAGCCCAAAACGCTGAAGAGAACTTTCTGGTGCAGCCTGTGACCCTCCCCTGGCCTCAGAAGAAGTGTCTGGGCCACTCAGCACCCTTGGGTGCTCTGAGCCTGTGCTTTACTGGGCAGCAGCCTAAACACGTGGAAAAGTGTCACCAGCTTGGCAGGAGGGAGCGTCCCCGCCTGAGTCGGCCTGGCCCACGTGAGCGCCTCCTCAGGGCGCTTTCTCTGGGAGGCTGAAGCAGGCTGTTCTGAGTCAGTGCGCCTGGAGACTGAGGGAGCGCTTGCGCCCTTAGCTGGGTCGGAGCCAAAGCAGCCGAGCACGCGCTGTCTGGACAGCGGCCAGGGCGGAGCAGAAACCCGTTTCCAGCCTCTGACTCCCGGGGCTCCTCCACCTTCTCCGCGCTGTCGCCTCCCCGTGACGCCGGCTGACTCAGTGCCCCAGATCGCTAACGTGACCTGCACGCGCGGGCCCTGGGTCCCCGATCTCAGGGGTGACTCCGAAGGGCTCCCCCGACCTGCCTTCCAAGCTCTGCCGTAGGAGCTGAAGGTTTCACGACGCCCTCTGCAGGCGGGAAAAAAAAATCTGAAATGCTAAGTGCAGAGCCAGGTCAGGCAGGCCGGAGAGCAGCCCAGGTGAGTTGGAGCCGCGAACCCGCCTTCCCCGAGGCCCAGGCCCGGAGCGCAGCCGGCACCGCGCATGCGTGCTGGGCTTCTGGTGCCTGGGGAGTGTGAGGGTTAAAAACGGGTTGAGAGTGGTTAGTGCGACACAAGAATCCGCTTCTTCCCAGAAGCGTCCTGCTTGCGGCAAAGGGCCTAAATGCCCGGGGTCTCAGTTTCCTCTTGCGGGGACGGCGCTCCTGGCCTTAGTCTAGCACAGCCCGAGTTGAACCAGACTCGGGGATGCGGAAAGCGCGGCCGGAAGCCCGACACGGGGTCGGGGAAATGACCAGGCCACGGTATCAGCTCCTCTGGCGTGAAAGCACGTTAACCTGCGCGGAGCCGACTCCGCATCCTCTGCGGTCTGCGCCCAAAGAGAGGACGTGCTCTTCTCCTTTTAGATTTTAGGCCTTCCGCGCTCGGGGGAGGGGCGCCCCTTTAGGAGAGTCCCCTCCTCAGCTGGCCGGTCGCCTTGTGCGGGAACCAGGCCGGGCTTTCCCGCGGCGCCGCTTCTCGCCGCCGACCCTCAGACCCACGCTGAAAAGTAGCGGCGGGAGCGCCCCTCCGCGCCCGGCTTCCCGCTAGCGAAACCCTCTCACAGCGAAGGCTGGGGCCCCCGGGCTCTGCCCCCGCGCCCGGCGAAGGCCCGACCGCCTGCCCGCCCCCCGGGTCGGTGCCCACGGGCGTCGGTGCCCCGGAGCGGGCCGAGCCTCGCCGCTTACCGCGAACTCCTCCAAAGTCTGGTAGGTCCGGCCCCGGAACTCGCAGTAGTTCCTCCTCTCCTTGCACTGCGGGCAGCACTGGCTGGTGTCGACGTGGATGCAGCGCGGGTGCAGCCGCGGGCACTCGGGCTGCGCGCACAGCGGCCCCTCCTCGGTGCACAGGCACGGGCAGGCCGAGGGCCCCGGCGCGAACTTCTCCCCGATCGCGTACACGAAGCCGCTCTCGTCCACGCAGCCCTTCCCGCGGTAGTCCGGGTACGCGTACTCCTCGGGCAGCTCCGGCGTGGGCGCCAGGTCCGGGCTCAGCGCGTCCTGGGCGGCGGCGGCCGGGGGCTCCCCCTGCGGGGTGTCCCCGCGGGGGCGGCCCTGCCAGTCCCCGGCCTTGGCGGCCCCGCCCTGCGCCGCCCAGGCCTGCTTCTGCCGGCTCCAGGCTTCCCGGCCGCCCAGCCCGCGGCCGCCTCTGCCCTTCCAGTCCCGGCCGCCGCCGCCCTCGTCCCTCGCGGCGCGCCCCAGCTCGCTCACCCGCCCCGGGCCGTCCCGGGACGCGTGCTCGCGCTTCTCCTGGGCCGGCCGCGCGGGCGCCTGGGCCAGCTTCTCCAGCGGGATGCTCGGGCTGCACAGAGCCACCATCAGGCAGCAGGTGACCAGGAGGGAGCTGGAGAGCGCGCCCACTGCCATCGCCGCGGAGCGGGGCTCCCCCTACCTCGTCCCGGCGGGCGGGCGGGCGGGGAGCGCGGGCGAGGGCCGAGGCGCATTCACAGCCCGGGGACGCGCCGCCGCCGGCCGGGAGCCGCCGTCCCTGCAGAGAGAGCAGCAGCCGCGCTGAGCCCCGCGGCCCGCGCGCGCCCCGGCCCGGGCATCGCCCGGGAGGGACGCCGGGGCGCTCGGACCCGCGGACCGTGCAGCGGCGCGCGGGGACCCGAGTGCAGGGGGACGCGTGCACGGGCAGCGGAGTCCGAGATACACGCGTCTCCCGCGGTCGCGACGAGCGCTGGGGACGGTCGCGGGGATGCGGCGAGCCCGGCAGGGCTCCCACGGACCCCCGGATCCGGGCGCCGGACGGCCCCTCCCTCCGCGGCCCGACCGCGCTTCCCGGAGGTGATAACGGAGCCCTCCGCGGGGGGAGGACGCCGAGGGCCCCAAGGGGCCGGAGAAGCCCTTCTGTCTGCCCGGGTCCACCCGGGAAGCGCGGGGCGGAGCGGACACCGAGGCCCCCGGAGACCCCGTGACTCCTCCGTAACTTCGGCAGGGCTCCCTCCCTGCTCGCCGCCCGGGCCCGGAAGGAAGCCCCAGCCCCCTCTCGGGCGGGGATCCGGAGCCCCGGCTGGCTCCCCGGGGACGTCGCCCGGAGCTGCACTTCCCCGCAGGGGACCACGCTGCCGCGCGGAGGCTCGGGCTGCAGGGCGCAGGCGACGCCGCTGGAGAGACGCCCGCCGGCCCCCGGGTCCCAAAGTTTCCGCGACCCTCGGGGCCCAGAGCATCCCTGACGTCGCCGGGCCCAGGCCACACAGCTCCGCTCCGCGGGACCCCGCGCCGTCCCCCCTGCCCGGGGGCTGCGTCCTGCCCGCTCTCCGCTCACCCCCGCCCGGCTCCAGGCGACCTCAGCCTGCAAACTCGGGCGGCGGGCGGGGTCCGGACCCGCGGGCACCCTCACCCCGCGCGCAGCCTACGTACATGAGCGCGGGACTCGGGCCGGACGACGGGCTCGCGGCGGGCGCGGGGGCAGCTGCGGCGGGCGCGGCCCCGGGGCTCCGGCGCCCATCCTCCGGCTGGCCGGGGACCCGCGCGGGGCGGACCGCGGGGAGCGCAGTCCCACCTGCGCGCTCCACCCGGCGCGTGCACCCGGCTAAGGCGTCTGCTCGGGGGACGCGGGTCGCGGCTGCGACTCAGGCAGCGCCCGCGCCGCCCTCCGGGTCTCGTTCCGCGTCCCCGGGAGGAGGAAGCGCCCCGGAGCCCCGCCCGGCTCTTCCCGCCGGAGCTCTGCAGACCGCGCCGCGCGGCCGGAGGACTGAGCCGCCCGGAGCGCGTCTGGCCGGCGAGTTGCGCGCAGCCTGGCGCGGAGCCCTGGCGCCGCCCCCGCGGCCCCACGCGTCTCGGCCGCCGGTGGGGACCGCCCGCCGCGCGCGCCCCTGCGCGGCCCACCTGTCCCCGCGCGCGCCGCCAGCCAGCCCTGCCCCGCGCCCGCTGCCACTCCGACCGCCGGGCCTTCCGTCTCGGCTGTTTTTCTTTAATTTCTTCCTCCGGATTTGCCCCTCCGACTTTCCTCTCTGAGGACAGTTTGGTTTCACCTCTGTTGGAAAAGCGTAAAGCAAACCGTGCAGTGTGGAATCCCAGGCCTGCTTCGCGCGGACTGGTGGGGTGGGTTTTTCTGTGTTTTCCTCTTTTACATTCAGAACTTTTATAAAGATCCAAGCAGCACTTTGCGAGCCTTAGCCGGCTCTGCCCTCCGCCAGGAGGAGAAACACATCATCATCGCCATTATCAGACCGTGAATTTTTGGAATGATGAAGGATTAGATGGGTGGTCCGGGTCTGGGTTTCCTCCCGGGCCCGGATCATGGAATTTGTTTTATTTTTTGATAAAGGAACCACAGGTCAGTAGTGCCTGGCCGAGCGCACCTCTGAAACTGAAATCTTACAGAAACGCCCGTTTCCAAGGCAGTGGTAGCATTTGTGTTATTTTATGATCCCTAAAGACACCTGGATCGCAGCGTCACCACCTTTCCGCGCAAGGTAAGGCCCTCTGCCTGAGGCGGGGTGCGGTGTGACTTGGGACAAATTCTTCTCCCTGCTTTTTATTGATTGACTGATTGATACTGAAGATCGACCCCAGGCCTTCCACTGCTACATCCTACCACACTGCCACCCCCTTTTAAGACAAGGGCTAAGCTGCGCGGACAGCAGGCTCGAACCTGGACACCTCCTGCCTCAGCCTCCCAGAGGGCTGGGAATGTTGAACAAGACAGGTTTTAAAGAGCTGCTAGAGTGAAGCCTGGAAACTGGATTTCTTCTTCATCAGACAACAAAATAAAACGTAAGGAGGTTGGGCAGAGGGTTTCCCACATCTCCCAGGCCATCCTTCAGCTCTGAGGATCCTGGTGTCCCGCCTCTCCCGCCCCGTCACCTGCGCAGGACAGGCCCCCCTCGCTGCGGCCTGATGTGCTCCTCTGATGTCCGGTGGCCACGTGTGGCCTCGTCGCCTGTGGCTTCGGTGTTTTTATGACGCCGCCGAGACGGCAGGGCCGGGTGGGGCGTGGCGCAGGGGATGTGCCCTCCTGGCCCAGAAGCCTCGCACTCCTCCCTCTGCTTGTGCATTTGTTCATTCTGTTCCGGGTGCGAGATACGCGGTTTGCTTTAGGGCAAGTCTCACAGGGTCACGGTGGCGCCCCGTGTGGACGCGAGCGATGCCACTCGCAGTGGCTCGGGCTCGGGGGGAGGGGAGAGCCTCTCTCTGGATGCGTCCTGACTCAGCCTCGCCTCCCGAGGAGTCACAAAGCCTTGGTCCCCGAGAGCCGCGCAGAGCTGGTCAGGTTTGCAAGAAGAGGCCTGGCAGCACGCGAGCTCGGGCTCCCCCTCGTTTCCAGACCAGATTTCTCCTCCGACCCTCAGGCACGGGGCATGAGGTTGGATGTGTGCGGAGGGAAGCAGTTTCAGGAGAATTTCCAACCTCAGTGACTGAGCAGGAGCCAGAAGCTCAGTGGGCGGAGTAGTTTGGGGTAAAGATGATTTTGCTGGCACTGGAGAAAGTGGCAATTTGTTTATTGCCAATGCAATAAAATTTTTTTTTTTTGTATTTTAAAACAGGGTCTTGATTTGTAGTTCAGGCTGGCCCTGAGCTCACTATGTAGCCCAGGCAAGCCTGGAACTCAGCAGTCCTCCTGTCTCTGCCTCCCAAGTGCTGGGATGACAGGTGTGAGCCGCCATGCACAGCACTGTGGTATGTGGTCCTGCGGATTGAACTCAAGACTTTGCGTTTGCCAGGCAAATGCTGGAACCACTGAGCTAAATCCCCAGCCCCTGCAATAAGTTGTTTTATCTGTCCTCCCTCCTCGCTTCTTTCTGTTCTCCCTCTTCCCTCATTTCTCCTCTTCTTGCTTCCCTTCCTCGTCCCCTTCCAGGCTGCGGAAGGAGGTGCCAGCAGCTGGATCTCTTCTCCAGCAGAGGACACAGGCGTCTCCACCAGGGCCGCTCGGCGGTGTTGCTCCAGTCGCCCAGTGTAGCGGGGCTTTGCTCCCTCGTGCTTAGAAGGAAAAAAAGAAAACCTGTCACTGGGTAGGAACCTCAAAGTGCTGAGGGAACGTGGCCTATTTCCGCTTCCACACCGGCTTAACCCAGTTTATTGGTTCCTCTTCTTTCTTTGGCTGGACTCGAGTCAGCCGAGGGGGAGCCCTCCCGGAGCCAGTCCACAGTCAGCCTTTGGCCAGCCCGGGCGGTAGCGGGGAGTCCAGCGGGGAGTCCAGACTCTGCAGGGTCCAGCAGAGACTTGAAAGGCCTGTCCCCTTGTGTCCCCTTAGGCAGTCGATCTTCCTCTTCTTCAAGCCAGGTTTCTGTCTCTGTTACAGCCCTTTAAAGTAGCCAACTTCGTCACAGCTGGAGGGTGTGTGTGCTGTGCTCTGAAATAGCAGGTTACGGCTCTAGGTATCTTCCTATGCTTCAGTGTCTGGGGTCCTCACAGGGCCAGAGGACAGTGAAGAGCGGAAGGAAGGAAGGAAGGAAGGAAGGAAGGAAGGAAGGAAGGGAGGGAGGGAGGGAGGGAGGGAGGGAGG